>CAUYPO010019769.1:0-14887 GCA_963574435.1 Cheirogaleus major
CATACAAGTAACTTCTTATTGAAGACTACATACCAGTTGGGAAACCCACCATTACTGTGATGTTTCTGAATGCCACCAAATAGCCTTACATGTCTGCAGTCATCAAAAGAACTTTTTATTAAATTATATAAAACATTAAAATGGTCCAGTTTTACAAAGTGGTCTTTATTTTGGGATCTGTATAGACCATAAAATTGAATGATTGAAAAAGCAAATCTACAACTATCCTACCTCATCAGTATCTGCATTAATGAGTAGGTATTCAGCAATGCAGATCTGTTATTACTGGAAAACCACCAGTGTAATTGAAAACACCTTTCAAAAAAGTTAATGCACGACTCAATTATGGGGCCTAGGCTAAGAAACTATTAGGTCTCAGACCTTACCTGAAATCTCTTCTACATTGTTCATCATTAATCCTAAAAAATGTAGCATTAACACATGGTAATATTGAAGTTTGTAAAGTATTTACATTAAAAGTATGTGAGAGAAGGCACACATTAAGTTAAAAAACTTCAGAATTTTTAGATAAATCTCTTCACCTGTGATTAATCCTTCTCAGTGCAGTGAGTGAGTGAATTAGCATTCTAAACATTTTTTTCCTCTCATTCACCATATATAGTAATACCTACTGGGGACAATATTTTCTACTTGAAACATGAAAAAGATGAAAAAATTATATTAGAATGTCTATTAGCATTTTTCTATATTCTAAATTTAGAGTAGTATATTTATACTTTCAGAATGGTATTAAATATTAACACATTGACTGCCACACTAGGAAAAAAAAATTTTTCCTTGGGCCAGTGTTTTATTAAAACAATCCTTTCTAATTGTTATTTTTTTATCATTTTCTGTGCATGAGTTATATGCAATGCAATTCATGTTTTTAGAATTAATTTGTCAATATTGTAACAAGATCAACAAGGAAGATTTTCAAGAACCAGCTACAGGGTTTTGCTTCAAGAGGCCCCAGGGTTAAAACTTGCCTGAGTTAAATACAGCTCACAGGGCAGTCAATGTGTTAAAAATTGGTTTAAGCAATTCCAGAGTAGTTTTAAATGGGAAAAAAGACTACACTGACACCTTGAAGATAATTTACTTGCAGTTACTTAGCTAATATAAAAGGTCATGTTTCAGGGTTCTAATTTGGTCAAAGCACTTTTGTGATCTGTTACACATTTATGGCTTTGAGCTTTATGGTGTTTATGTATTACATTAATCTATAATCACCAAGTTTTAAATTCTGTTTATTTTTTTTTTACTGTCTGCAGTACAACCAATGTGATTAATTGTGCCTTTAACAAAATCATTCAGTATCTAAACAAATTCATTATCTAAACACATCTTCATAAACAAAATTGGGGAAAAGAATTTCAAAACACAAATCAGGAAACAATCACAAAATATAGGTTTAATTACTACTTTTTTAAACTTAAAATAAACCTACCAGAAAACAAACATAAGTATTAATATTCCAGTAAGACTTGCATTTCTGAATAATATCTTTTCTAAGTTCTATAAATATAGAAGTTTTAGAACACATACAGATGCTTAGGAAAAGAAAGGCTAGTTCTTTGAAATGACACTCAGTATGATAGAATCACTTGATGACAAGCTGAACCTTTCTCACAATTAGATTTCAACAAATAATTTTGTCACTAATAAAAATAGGTAATACATGAATGAAAAGTTCTAGAAGGTGAAAAAATTGACTTCAGGTAATTGCTGGATACTACAGAAATGAAGTTAGCTTGTTCTTTGGAACCCAACATGAAGGATATTACTATCTTGTAAGGTACAAAGAAAGCTTGATATTAAGTATAAAAACATAAGCGTGACATCTGTAACTAATCACACCCATGAAAGACTAGATCACACCTGAAACACCATATTGCTACTAGTGGACATACAAGGCAGTAATTTGTTTCTAAAATACTGTTACACAGATGAGTAATGTTAGTATAAATTCTTTATTTACATTAAGATCTGTTTCAGTTTGCTGGTGTGACCAAACCTTAGAAGGTAATTCCAAAGGGTAAAGCAGAACGTTAAGAGCGGATATTTAGGTAAAAGCTCAATTTGATGCAATCATATACCTTCAAAATATTTTTCTAAAGTCACTGAAACCATTTTAGGTAGTGTTCTGGTGGTCTTGTAAAAGTAAACCATTAATGACTAGATGTTATCCTTACCATCTCTGCAATGAATGGAAACTCCATGAATATAGACACATTTTAAGCAGAAGACTGACATTCTAAGCCATGCTGTTTGATTTCATAAAAAATCATAATAGAACCTCTTACCTTTAAAAGTTGTAGAGGAGCTTTATAATAAATTTGTTAATATACAAATTTCTGTGATGTCTAGCAATCGAATAATTTAAAATTAAAATTTTGCTAATAACCATCTGCTTTATATTACACAAGGAAATATATATGTATGTACACAAAAAGAGAACTCTTCTCCACAAACAAAAAAGCAGTTCACAAAGGATTATGCAGAAGGTGACTGGACACTCAACAACTAGACTAGCTGGTTGAAATTATACTTCAGTACTCTGTAATTCTGAAAGTTTTTCTAATGCCTTGCAAAAACTACAAATATCTGATACAGCTTATTTAGATTTAAGATACATTTTGTTATCAATTCTGTACTCACTTAAGTTACTGAACATGGAAGTTTGGGTTTTCCATGTGACCTTTTTTGTCTACAATCTATAAACCTCAAAATAAGATTTTCTGTCAGAGATAATCTGTAACAGAAGTTTTCTTCTGTGCTGGACAAAATATTTTGAAATTGCTTAAAATTCACTTACTGTTAAGTTTAACAAGAGAAAGTTTGTACTGTTAGTCCCCAGCGATCGTAACATTTTTTTGTAAACTCGGCAACTATATTCACATATCAAGAGTTGTCAGCTGGATCTTTAAAAAAACTACACCTGTTTAAAGAAAGTATTTTAAACAGAACAATGAGCAATCCAAATAAAAAAGTAAAATATATAAAAGTTATGTTTTTAAATATAAGAAATTAAAAACAGAAAGGTTAAGAATTTACTTAACAGAATCTTTAGATATTTCCCTAGTTGTAACATTAACAAAAGTTTCCCATAAAATATATAAAACAGCATGAACGTTTGATAGATTCACTAATATTAGTCATACTTATTCTTTCAGTTAATGAGTATTTGTTGAAAAAAATAAATGGTCAAAGTGCTCTAATTTTCAATTAGAATGAAATAATCTGGCTTACCTCTGATCAGTAATTTAAAAATATAAAGGATACAAGTGTTCAAAATCTTACATGATTAGTAGGTTTACTATTTTGCTTGCTTAAAGGTGTTGACTCATTAGATCTTCCTAAAATACCAACATCCCAAAATAAAATTTATTGACATGACATCACCTGACTGTGGACTGAATAAACCTTCAATGTCAATCGTTAGCACCTCAAATAATAACATAATGTCATAACATATTTCTTTCACATAAAGGATGAAGATCAAGCTATTTTAAAAACAGCCTAAATGGTCTCAAAACATTCTCCAATTAAGTGCAAATTTGAGTACATTTAATACTTCCAAAGAAGAAGACTGTTTTGAGATTCTCTTTGGATTCTAAGAACAACCACTTTGTTCATTTTAAAATAAATTATTATACAAAAATTAACAGTTCAGGGGTTTTGTTTTTAAAATTTTCATAGGCAAAGGCCTTTGTCATGGCAGCGCAATGTACACATAACAAACTACTAATAGCTTGCAACCAGAACTCAGAACAAATCAAGAGTGAGCAAGACCAAAGGGACAACTGAAGCCTCCAATTTGATTTAAGCTCTTGCAACTACAACTCCTAGGGCAGCTTTACTCCTGCCATCTAGGTCTAAGATTGTAGGGTGCAGCTCCAAGCCTACCCAAAAAATGAGTATCAAGGGTATAAACCAGCAGGCAAGATGATCTTCTGACTGGGGAACAACTCTGAGAGTTAGAGAAGTGAATGAAAGCTGAGGGGAATATAAATAAGACTCTAGAATTATGGCAGTGGCAGGATTAAGGAGAAGCCTTAGGAAGGAGCCTCACACTTCCAAGTATAGATGTTAACTGGGTGGGGATAAATATATAATCTCCAGCTTAATTTATCTATCTGATCAGGACCAGATAGTCCAAGTTAAACTACATCCCTAAATTATATTTTGTGGGATGTTTAACTTCATTAAATGTTGAATAAGCTGGTAAGCATCTGTAAATATGCAGAGATAGAAAAAAATCATACTTCAAATAGAATTTTAAATAATTATATTAGTGCCCACATGCCAGTTAAAACCCTAATAGTGCTATTAATATCAGATGATAGAAAGAATGAGTCATTAACAGATTTTGTGTGTACCTCTCCACAGACATTGAAGTCAATGGAAGAAACCACATCTACAACTAGGATTAAGAGACCAAAACCAAAATATCTTCATAAACCTTTGACTGTAAATTTCTGTTTTTGTGCTCTCATTTATTTGAAGTTTTATTTATTCTAATTTACTAACACTTACTTTTGTTTAGGCATGTCTACATTTTTAAAAATGGTGATTAGTTTTGATATTTAAGATAAAACTTCTACAACCCTCATCAAGTTTTACTACCGAAACCCTTACTATAAAAGATTTCTGTGATCCTTACAAGTAATGGAAAGCCTACTACTTTCACAGTTTTTTAATTATACTTTTTGAAATATTAATGGTCAGATGTCTCACCTGCTAAAGAAAATATAATATGATCTGGTTTCCCAAAATTGAAACATGGTTAATAAAAATAAAAAATTGCATTTACAAAAAATAGCCTGAAAAATTAAAAAGAATGGTGAATCCTAGGTCCTAAAGGGAAGAGAAAAAATGCATAGTAAATAAGTTCAAATTGAAATTTTGGAAATTTTTGTCCTGTGTCCCATGCTGTTTATTAATTACCATATTTTAAAAATAACAATTATGTTACAAAGAAGATTTATAATCTGCATTTCTTCATTCAGGTCAGCTTGGCTTTCTTCTTAGCAGGTCCTTTATGCCCTTTGGCCTTTCTTCTTAAATTCCGCCTGTCTACCACAGGCACTTCCACTTCTATTTCTTCTGAGCTGCTATCCACAACTTTTTCTGCTGATTGGGTAAACTGATCTAGTTGCTCAGAAGATGCTTCAGACTGCTCCTCTGACTGGTTCTTCTGTCCTGCATTCTGTGAAAATGGCACATCTTCAAGTTCAACCTCTATCAAAGAACTCTGAGGAAGAGGAGTAGATGTTTCATGGGGCTCAGGCACCCCCTCCTCCCCCTGGTCTTCCAATGAAGAAGTAGTGTTGGGTGATAAATTTTCAGAGACCGGTTCTTCAGGAAATTCAGCTATCACAGAATTTGGAAAACCAGTGTCAGATCGTTCTTCATTTGAGATAGTAGCAACATTGTCTGAACTCCCAAGATGTGCTTTCTTTCTTGAAACCAGGGACAGTTTCTCTTTCTCTTCGGTGTGCCCTTTTTCATCAGATGGGCCTTCATCCATCAACATTTCTGAGTCAGTTACACGTGGGGTCTGAAAATAAATAACCTGGTCAACAAATAAACTTTTGCAATATAATTCTAAAATAAATTAGACACTAATATGCAATGACACTGAACTACAATATAAATAATTCAGCATTCATTACTTTTGTCACTCATGTACACATTCTGAATATAACCCTATCTCTTCAAAATTGTCTCAACATGGTAATTTTGATACACTAAGTTCTTAAACATATAATGAAAGTAATTATTTTACCTCAAATAGTATATTTAAGATCCTTTAAACTTCTTACCAAGATTCCTCAAAACCATGAATCTACTCATGTTTCTAGTTTCCTACTATTACTGGAGCCACAGACCAAGTACCCCTTGGGACCTGACACTGTGCCACCCCACTAATTTTGACGATGGTTTCATTGCAATGGAAGTTTTATTCATTTATTCAGGTGAGACACTAATAAAATAAGGCTATACAATACTGTTTTAGCCATAAATTGGAATATTCAAAAGTAACACAATTAAATTTACTTTAAAATCCTCCACTAAGTTTTTTTTTCCACTAATCTAATCTGTCTTCCTAATTAAAGCAAATTAAAATTACTGTAGTGGCCATAGACTTTGTAAGCAATAGGTACTCAAATATTTGATAAATAATGCTTTGTCTATTTGTCTAAGTACTTCCCTAAGTCTACAAAGTAAGTCAAATATGAGTACAGTTATAACAATTTGAATTTATGAAATATTACTAATTGCATTTTCTTACACTATCAAATCTAGCATAAAAGTTAATCTTCCTGAAGGACTGCACATCTTAAGGTGGAGGCAGATACATATGCTATACCCTTTCCCCTGCCATATCACCAACATTGGCATACTTTAAAAAAAATTAGGTTATTTCTCCCTCACCTTATCTGGTGCATCAGCCTCAGGGGGTTTTGAAGATTCTACCACCAGTGGAACAAGATTTGTAGAGTCTTCATTGGAATTAAAAGACTGCAATTTTAATTCTTCATCTAAAACTTCACTAGTGGAGTCCTCCTCTTCAGTTATAAGTGAGGTCTTAAGAGTATCATCCATTATCTCACCATTCATAGGCTCTAATTCAGATTCCTACATCAAAAGTGGGAGGAGAGATTAGGACATAATTACAAACTTAACTTATCTGTCATGCAAAGTAAGTCCCTTCTCAGTCCCTACCTGTCAAGCATCAGGACTCAAGATAAATTTACGTTATAAGGTATGGGTTTAAGGAGAGTCTTACTGGGAGAAAAGGGGAAACTCATGAGGCAGAGTCAGGAAAAGAAAAGAAACTTGTGCGTCTGAGACTCAGTGAAAAGACCCAGCACACTTCTTGTTCTTCCTTCTTCTAGGGCAATCATGGGAAGACCCTTTTCAGTACAAAGGCTCCAGAGGGAGTTCTGCTCTTTACTTAACACCAGCTGTTCAGCACCTGGAACCTTTGGGGCCTGGGGATGTTGCAGTTTACCTTGCCACAGTGAGGAAAAACTACCTGTCTCATGGGAAGTTGAATTTGACAGCTGCTTCCTACTGGGGAAAAGAGCCCCAATCTCAGCTAGCTCATTGTCACTCAACCCAGAGTCATTTCTGAATAATCTTGCTCCTTGCATCATATTATTAAAATACAGAAATGCAATTTGATTAAGCCCTCCAATTTCTCAAATTATTCTTTTAATGTTTACCAATTCACTTCAATTTAATGTCAAATATTTCTAATTGATACTAGTAACATTCTAATAATTAAGGGGAACTTTATTACCATTATTAAAATTAGAAAAGTAATGCACTTGAAAGTTTAGAACTATATTTGGCCAGATTATATAGGACCCCTAACATACAGGAGATAATTTTCCAAAAGGGATGTTGAAATCAGAGACTTTTATTTTTCTATAATAAAATTTTCTAAAATAAAATAACTACAATAAACTTTTCCTAAAATAAAAATTTTCTATAAATGTATATTTTATTATAAAAATATGCTTTATTATATATCAGATGGCATACAGAATGGATTGCACACAGAAAGTAATTATAATAAAACTCTTAAAAGGACGAGAGTGGGAGAAATGTATAAATTAAATTTATAAATTAATTTGTACATTTTTGTGAGTAACTAAAAGAAAGAAGCAATGGAAGAGAAAAGTCCTTCAACTTTTATGTTTGAGAACAGAATGAAGGATGAGAAATAGGAAAGTAGCGCCAGGAGCTCAAGACCAACTTGAGCAACACAGTGACACCCTGTCTCTACAAAAAAAATTTTAACAAGTGGCCAGGTGTGGTGGAAAGTACATATGCCTGTAGTCCAGCTACTCGTGAGGTGGAGGTAGGATGATCATGATCAATTGAGCCATACTAAGAAAGAATTTTGAGATTTTGTTGAATTTAATATGAGAGAAGATGTCTGTCTAAATAGAAATATTCAGAAGGCAAATGACATTATGGTACTAGAGTCTGGATCAATACTGAAGATCTAGAATTATTTATTCATCATCCCCATAGAGACAATTGGAGACATTAGACTGGATGTATTTTCAAAAGAGAAAGCATAAACCAAAGATCAGAAAGTCAAGAAATCAGTTGTTCTCGGCCGGGCTCAGTGGCTCACGCCTGTAATCCTACCACTCTGGAAGGCTGAGGCGGGAGGATTGCTCAAGGTCAGGAGTTTGAAACCAGCCTGAGCAAAAGCGAGACCCTGTCTCTATCACAAATAGAAAGAAATTAATTGGACAACTAAAAACATATAGAAAAAATTAGCTGGGCATGGTGGCGCATGCCTGTAGTCCCAGCTATTCGGGAGGCTGAGGCAGGAGGATTGCTTGAGCTCAGGAGTTCGAGACCAGCCTGAGCAAGAGCGATACCCCATCTCTACTATAAATAGAAAGAAATTAGCCAAACAACTAAAAAATAGAAAAAATCAGCCGGGTGTGGTGGCACGTGCCTGCAGTTCCAGCTACCCGGGAGGCTGAGGCAAGAGGATGGCTTGAGCCCAGGAGTTTGAGGTTTCTGTGAGCTGGGCTAACGCCACGGCACTCTAGCCCGGGCAAGAGAGTAAGACTCTCTCTCTCTCTCTCTCTCTCTATATATATATATATATATATATGAAACTATATATATATATAGAGTTTCATGAAGTAGAGGAAACAGGAGCTAAATAGGAGTGACTTAAGAAAATAAAACCAGTAATAAAGTTTCACTTATTCACCAGCTGGCTGGACTTGGCAACAAGAAAAAGGTTTTGCAAGCAACTTAAGTACATATGAAAGAAGAAATAAGGCATCTGTAGAGAGGAAAAGATTAAAGATACTAAAGAAAAAAAAAAGACAGAAAGGAGAGGAAATAGATACAGGAGAAAAAGAAGATCGAGATAAGTACTTGTGAAGCTACAGAAATCAAGCTAGATGAAGAGTTTACTTAAGTCATAAAAGGTTTGCCTATTTGTTTTCTAGTGTTCATTTTATTTTACTTATTTTTTTAGAGACAAAGTTTTTACTCTGTTGCCCAGACTAGAGTATAGTGGCCCAAAGATAGCCCATTGCAACCTCAAACTCCTGGGCTCAAGCAATCTTCCTGCCTCAGCTGGGACTACAGGTACATGCCACCACACTTTTTGTAGGGACAGAGTCTCGCTATGTTGCCCACGCTGGTCTTAAATTCCTAGCCTCAAGCGATCCTCCCACCTTAGCCTCCCAAAATGCTGGGATTACAGGTATGAGACACCACACCTGGTCTGTTTTCTACTGGTTTAATAAAAAAAAAAAAGATTTTAGTTATTTTTCCAGGAATTTGTAAGATCAATCATGGTCAGTTATTTTTTTTCTGGATAATTAATTCTTATCCTTCAAACCCAAACAGGGGTGCAGCGGAAGGCTTGTTGGACCTGAAGGCATTCTAATTGGTTCCATAAGGTAGAACTTATGGTCACATCATTTATGTACTTAAGTGTGTTTAACTACATAAATTATATTTAAAATGCACTGAAGGATCTTACTACTTAAACATCCCCTATTTTATCTTCCATATAACTCAAACTTTTAAAATTCAGAAATATAAAATTAAAATTATAACTTTATCCTTTCCCCAACTCTAGTATTTGATCTTGCTTAATAAATATGTGCTTTTTAACATTAAATACAATTTCTATTAAGACTCTACAATACATCATTATATTTTCCTAACAATATGATTAAGAAAGTTAAAATTTAGTTTACTTCCATTCATTTTAGTCACACCTTTTTACCATCTTGCTTCTCTAAGTGTGGCTGGATTTCTGGCGTTGGCTGTGCATCTTTATCACCGCTTTCATCTTCAAATTCAACCACTCTCTGTTCGTGTTCTTCTTCCAAGAATTCTTCTGAGCTCTCTGATGTGCGTGCAGTAGACTCCAGTCTAGAAAATGGAAGAAAACCATTCTTACTTGTTTTATTAAGGATGAATATAAAATTTTTGGAATCCTTTCTTAACAAAGTAATATTTTAGAGAATCAACTATATTCAGTTAACAACTTCAGATTTTAAAACCAATCTCTTCATCCTCTTATAAACTTATTCTCTTTCCCACTTTGTTCTCTGGTTCAATTAATAACATCACCATCTTCTCAATCATGTTAACTAGACCCTCTTTTTTATTCTATCCGTATCTTATTGGATCTCATTCTATTAAGTGAACATATATCACAGTACCAGTTTATAGACTTCTGTCCATATTTATGGATACTGGCGTAATTATTAATGATGCCCCTTTCATTCTCAAAAATGTCAGCTTGGACAATAAATCATATGGTTTAAGCCAGGCAAGGTGGCTCACGCCTGTAATCCTAGCACTCTGGGAGGCTGAAATGAGAGAATCACTTGAGGTCAGGAGTTCAAGACCAGCCTAAGCAAGACCCCATCTCTACAAAAAATAGAAAAATTAGCCAGGCATGGTGGCGCATGCCTATAGTCCCAGCTACTTGGGAGGCTTAGGCAGATGGATCACTTGAGCCCAGGAGCTTGAGGTTGCAGTGAGCTATGATGACACCACTGCACTCTAGCCAGGGCATTCTCTCTGGACCCCTGTATCTTTTTCCCAACTCATCTTCAGACTTGCAGTACATCTTCAAGGCTTTCAGAGCTGACTTTCTAATACAGACCAAATGGACCCTTTACAGTAGAAAGTCTTCTCTCCCAACTGTTTGTTGCTTATCTTTGAAGCCCTGGCCCAAACGCCAAATCTCTCCATTCCCTCAATTAGAACCAATCAGTCTCTCCTCTGCATTCACAGCATTCTCTATCTTACAGCGCTCTTAACTGTGTGAATGTCTGTCTTTACCACTAGGCAGTCAATTCTTCAAGGGCAAAATGATGTTTGTTCTTCCTATGTCTGAGGAAATACTCAAACATTTAGTCTTACTGTTCTATTTATGAAAAGTAAACAAAATTCCACATTAATTCCGAAATTGATACATTCCCTTCTAAAAAGGGTACTACATCAAAATACTGCTCAGTGAGAAAACCAGTTATGTAAACTCTTATTCTTTTTGCAAATTACTAGATTTAAATATTTACTTATATTTGCCTTTAACACTATGAATTTTTCACCAAAATAAGACATTTACATATTTAATTACCCAAATTTAAAATTATTTACATAATGAAATTAGCATAGTTACAGAATTCCCTACCTTAGTAAAATAATTTGACAGCTAAAACGGCAAAGTTATGAATTAACTAAATGGTTGATTCAGGAACAACTGGCAAAACTATTAGCAGAAATATAATTTAGAATCTTACCTTAACATTCAAAAAAAGACAGAGGATAAAGATTTTTATTTTATTTTATATATTTTATTTTATTTTATTATTTTTAAAGACAGGGTCTCGCTATGTTGCCCAGGCTGGTCTTCAACTCCTGCCTCAGCCTCCCAAGTAGCTGGGATTATAGGCACACACCACCGTGCCTGGCTTAAAGGCTAAAGTTTTGACCCAAGTATTCTGTTGATTCAGTTCGGCTACTAAATTCCCAGAGGAACTGACTGCACTATTTGTGTAGCCCTAATTTATAAATTATATCCAATGGCCCAGTAAAATAAATAAATTAAAAAAGTAAAATTGAAAGTTTTTAAAAATTGACTAAACTGCAGCATTACTAAAAAATCAAATTAGAAGTTGGTGAGAGTGACTCATTTAGGATAATATAATCACTAGAATATTATCCTGGATTTTCACACATGAGATTAAATAGTGAGTTTATTAAATAGTGAGTCTCTTACTAACAACTTCTCCCTGTAACACTATCAAGTTAACACCACTAGGAACCATATAACCAGTAATCTTTAGAAGAATTCAAATACAAACTTCTACATCAAGGTCATTTGCTACACAAACAATGTAATAACAGCCTCTATCTTAAATGCTAAATACCATGAAAATAAGAATAAACAAAATAATGAGAGTAAAATAAGCAATTTTTTACTTGTTGATTGAAGCTGCAGGTGAAGTCTGGGGAGTCTTTTCAGCTTCACCTTGAGAACTACTAAATTCAGAGTCCTGAAACCGTTTTCCAATCTTTGGCCGCTTTAGATGGCTACTGCGAGTACGAGTAGAAACAGGTGTTTTACCATGACCTGAGGAGAAAATGGCAAAGCTGCACTTGATTATGTATTCAAAGGATTACCTAATACACTACAGAGAAATACAAGAACTACGCTAGTTTACATATATCCCCCACCATCATACAGGTTTGCCCTTCCCTCGCTTACGTCAGGCTAATAATTCATGTCTTTTTCTACACTATAAAATAACTTTGTCAATATTCATTCCTCACATTTCCATGTTACCTTTGAGCTTTGCAAAAGTGCTTTTGCATTTTCATTTACATTCTCTCCCATCTTACAGGTAAGGAAATGAGGAAAAGAGAGGTAATATAGCTTACTCAATGTTCACATAGCAAAATCAGTGGCAGTGGTAGCATTGGAATCCAGATCTAGATTTTATAGCTGGATAAGTCACACACACAGCCTTAATTCAAAATGTCTCACTTTCTGATAGATCAGCTGAATTTCTTACCTTCAGAAGTACTTGCAAAGGCATCTTTTAGAGAATCAATCTAAAATAGAGATATAGATTAAAACCCAAAGTTTTAGACTATTTTTTCTACCTGTCAATTTGTTTCATTCACAGCTTCAAAGAAAAACTTTTTAAATGTTTTTCAAGTAACACTTTTTGTTAAGAAAATTTACCTTAAATACAAAGCTGCAGTTAATGATAAGGCTAAGAACATATGCAAGCCATCCAATAGGTTACAGTGGGATAAACTGGCCTGTTCTAGTGTTCTGTCCTCAGCCACCTTCTCTTTTCAGTCCATATACTCTCCCTTTACTTTTTAACCTACCAACTTAACTTCAACATCTATTTGCTGATGAATCCAAATATACACTGTAAGCTCCCTAACTTCCTGATTTTCAAAGCTCTATTTCTAATGAAATGTCTCCCAGTGGGTGTCCCACCCAATTTCACATCCAACCTTTCCCAAAATAAACTTTATCTTCCCCAATATTATCCCCTTAGTTAATGGCAATAACAATTCAGTCAGTCGTTCCAGCCAGAAACCGGTGAGGCAGTAATGATTTCTTCCTATCCCTCATTTAATCAATCACAAAGCCTGTCAATTTTAACTGAAGAATCTCTTAAAACTGCTCTGTCCTTTGTATTGCCATTTCTTTAGTTCAGGCCTTTATTATCTTTAACCTGAACTGTTCCAATAGCCTCCTCACTGGTATCCCTCTAATTATACCCCCTCTAATCCCTTCCACTCTGATGACAGTGATACTTCCAAATCACAAACTGTGCCACTCCCTTACTTTAAAAAAAAAGAACTTTAATGATCTATCACTGCCTAGAATACAAACTCGCAACCTCTTCAATACCACATTCCTCTTTCATATCAAACATGCCATTTCCTTTCACATCTCTATATTTTATTTTTAATATGCTATCCTCTGGAGTGCCCTGACAACTCTTGTCATAGAACTCCCACCCTTTAAAAGTCATACTCTGGGCCGGGCACAGTGGCTCACGCCTGTAATCCTAGCACTCTGGGAGACCGAGGCGGGCGGATCACTCAAAGTCAGGAGTTCGAAACCAGCCTGAGAAAGAGTGAGACCTTGTCTCTACCAAAAAAAATAGAAAGAAATTAATTGGCCAACCAAAAACATATAGAAACAATTAGCCAGGCATGGTGGCGTATGCCTGCAGTCCCAGCTACTTGGGAGGCTGAGGCAGAAGGATTGCCTGAGCCCAGGAGTTTGAGATTGCTGTGAGCTAGGCTGACGCCATGGCACTCTATCTAGCTGGGGCAACAGAGTGAGACTCTGCCTCAACAACAACAAAAAAGTCATGCTCTGCTATGAGCCTACTATCACTTGCTATAATAATTAAGGCAATTATCATCCTGTAGCATATTTGTTTATATACCTGTTTCTAAGAATCAACCATCTAGTTCTCCCATATGTTTAAGAACCATATCTATATTATACGTCCAGTATTTGCCATAGCACCTACTTTATTATATAAACCACCATCCACCCATTATAGGATCACTAAAACCCTTGTATATGGTAGGCACACAGACTTGGACAAGCTCTATTTATAGAACACAAATGAGGGAGCAACTGCGACAGATGATTCGATAAAAATCTTATCTTCAAGAAGCCTGTAGTTCAACTAGAAACAGATAAGATATAAAGATGAATAAATAAACGGTACAAAAAGTATCATAAGAGACATATATGTTTCAGGAAAAAGCAGATAAAAATACCATCACCACCTAAAAAATAAATCATGTAGTTGAAATAAACAAACTACTTCCTCCTATGGTTATTGACCAAAAGACACATAAAGTAAATAATTTAATATGAGAAATAAAAATTTTCCTTAAACTATTAAAACATTAAAGTAATGTGAAGAATACAAATTTCTGAAATCTAATTTAATTAGGTTAGGCCCTAAAATCTAATTTAATTTAATTAGGTTAGATTCTAAACTCTAATCTAATTTATGCTGTCAACCTTATAAACTGGTGCCGCTATAATATATCCTCACTCAAATTACACATTTAAAATTATTTGCCTTAATATTAAAGTATATCATTATCCCTACCTCAAGCAGCTACAAATAGAAATACCATTTGACCCAGCAATAGCATTGTTGGGCATCTTCCCAAAAGAGCATAAGTCATTCTATTATAAAGACATCTGCACCCGAATGTTTATGGCAGCACAATTCACTATTGCACGGTCATGGAAACAACCCAAGTGCCCGTCAATTCATGAGTGGATAACTAAAATGTGGTATATGCT
>CAUYPO010019770.1:0-64713 GCA_963574435.1 Cheirogaleus major
GATAGCTCAAGGTCAGGAGTTCGAAACCAGCCTGACCAAGAGCGAGACCTCGTCTCTACTAAAAATAGAAAGAAATTAATTGGCCAACTAAAAATATATAGAAAAAAATTAGCCAGGCATGGTGGCGCATGCCTGTAGTCCAAGCTACTTGGGAGGCTGAGGCAGAAGGATTGCTTGAGCCCAGGAGTTTGAGGTTGCTGTGAGCTAGGCTGATGCCATGGCACTCACCCTAGCCTGGGCAACAAAGTAAGACTCTGTCTCAAAAAAAAAAAAAAAAGAAAGTGAGACCAAAGGCAATAAAAATTTTGCTATACAAGTAGTACACCAAGATGATATATGAAGAACTCAAAAAAAGAATTCAACAATTCCTAATGGAATAAAGCAAATGTTATTAATATAAGCTGACAAAGAGGTATGAGTATTTATAGGGTGACAAGATAGCAAATACACATTCAAAGGGGAGTTACAAATTATAACAATAGGAATGCAACAATATAAAGAATTATTTTGTTTTGAAAGCAAATGTTATTGATATTGTAATTTCCAACATGAATTTACATAGCTAACAAGAACTAACCTTTGCAATCTGTGTATAAGCTGGATGTTCCTCTGTTGGTTTCATTATTGCTGGTTGTGTATTGGGTACATTAGGCATCTTCACACTGCCTGGCGGAGGCTAGGAAAATTAAGAAAAGGACAGATTACATAACATAGAGAGCCAACTTTAACTTCTTTCAAAACGTATAAAATCAATAAAATGCAAAATCCCAAGATCTGGTTCTCTTCGTCCCCTCTCCTCTCACTTGACTGTGTGACAAAGAGCTGCTTATGTTTTCCATCTACATTTTTTCAAACTTATTCATTTCTCAACTCTATAATCTGGCTGCTATTTTTGTAAACCACATCGCACCAATCTGGCACAACTTTTATGTAACAAAAGTTGTGAGTTGTTTTTCAGTTGCCAAGGATGTTAGAAAGAAGCTGCAAAAGAAAGTTCAAGATCAGAACTACGAAAGTCCTAAGACACCATCAATATAGCAGGATTTGACGCTAACACCACTAACAGCAGCCCTGAAAAGGAAGCCATGTATAACCAAAGATATAACTGGAGTACAGATGATTCTAAAATTCATATGGAAAAGTCAAGGACTAAGAATTAGCCAACAATTTTGAAGAAAAATAATATAGGGAGACCTAAGATATTAAGACTTATTATTAGGCTATAGTAATTAAGAGTGTGGTACAGATGCAAGGATAGAGAAATAGACCAATAAACAAAGACACAAAACAAACTCACACAAATACAGAAATTTGATACCAAACAGAGGTGGCATTATAAAATATTGAAGAAATAATATATTACTCAATAAATGGTGCTGGGATAAATGGTTACCCATATGGGGGGGAAAAAACCTCGATTTTTAATTTCACATCATATATAAAAATAAATTCCAGGTGGAATAATTTCCAGGTGAAAAAACAAGACTTAAACACTTCTAGGAAAAAATGCAGGTGAATATTTTTATGAACTCAGGGTAAGAGCTTCTTGAATATAAGTTCTGGAAATCTTGTGTATTGTTTATAATGTATCCAAAGTACCTAAAACAGTACCTGAGAAACACAGATGCTCAAAAAGCATTTGTCAACTTAATTAAGATTAGAAAACACAGAAACCATAAAAGCTAAAAACTGACAAACTAAATTACATTGAAACTTAATAACAAAGTGAAAAGTCAGATCAGAGACTGGAGAAAACTAGTTGTAATACATATAACATGAAATTGCTATCTGGAATGTATAAAGAATTGTTATAAATCCTATAAATTGTTATAAATCCATAAAAACACAAACTATTAATAGAAAAATGGGCAAAAGATCTGAACAAGCAATAAAAAGAGAAACAGGAATGGCCAAGAAACATGAAAATATTTTCCACTTCATTAGTAATCAAGAAATGCAAAAGTAATGATATACCATTTGAAAATGATGAGATAGAAAAATATAAACTCTGACAATACCAAAATTTGGAACCATAAAATAGACACAGAGCTGGTGTATGTGAAAATTGTATATATGTTATATATAAATATAAAAATATATTTATAAATATATAAAACTATAAAGACAGTAATATATATTATATAGACAATAGATGACTATCTGATCTTGGGGTAGAAAAAAGCTATCCTAAATATTCACAAGAGATGAGGAGAGAAAAATCATAATGAAAAGGTAATATATTTAATTACATAAATATGTAGAACTTTGATGACAAAGTATTTCATAATCAAGATTACTGGCACAATCTAAATAATATGCAATATATAACAATTAGTTAATACATTTCATTATGTACAAATCAATAAAAAAATGGATGAGCATGTTATTGGAAAAAATGCATTTTAAAAAACCTTTAACAGGCAGCTTGTCAAATACAAAAGGAAAACAAAAAAAATTTCAACCTCATTAGTAATCAAAGAAATACAAATTTCACCTAGTTATTTTTAAAATGATTATTACTATAGGATTATTACCAGATTTTGGAAAAGATATAGTAAAGTAGGTATTCTCACACACTGATAGTGGCAGTATAAACTATTAATAGTACATATAATAATCCTGGAGCACAATTTGTTATTATGTATCAAGAGTCATAGATATATTCATACCTCCTATCCCATAAATAGCTGATCTTTAAAAATATCCTATTAATGCAAGATATTTACAAATGTATGCATACCAAGAGTGCTTATGGGTTTCAAATAACCCAAATGTCTAAAAACAGAGAAATTATTAGAAAAACTGTGATATATCCATACAAGGGTATATTATGCAGCTATTTAAAAAGTTCTATAAGAATATTTAATAAAATGGGAAAGCTTAGACAAATAAGTGATAAAAGCAAGGTAAAAACAAAAGTATACATACAGTATAATCTCAATTGTATATTTAAAAATATGATGAAAATATATCAAAGTGTTAATAGTGATTATTTGTGGATTAAGAGCATTTCCTCATTTTTATCTCCACTGTCACCTTTTGTTACCAAAAGAATCACAAATTCTCTGTTCCAACTGCCTGTTCCCATCACCCAATATCTCAAATAGGCAGAAAAACTGAAGTTGCTCAGTCCTGATTGTTCTCCAATTAGAAAAGCATGGTCCTAAAGCCCCTCCTCAGGCTCACTGCAGCCTTGAACTCCCAAGGCTCAAGCAATCCTCCTGCTTCAGCCTTGTGAATAGCTGGGACTACAGGTGTGTGCTATTGCTACCACACTCAGCTAATTTTTCTTTCTTTTTTTTTTTTTTTTTTGAAACGGAGTCTCACTACATTGCCCAGGCTGATCTCAAACTCCTGGCCTCAAGTGATCCTCCCACCTTGGCTTCCTGAGTCGCTGGAATTACAAGCTGGAGCCACTGCATCTGACAAGTACCACCATATTGATTTAATAAGCAGCAACAACAAAACAATGACCAAATAAAATGCCTGGCAAAGTTAGCTTGGCAACACACTTCAGGAAAAATACAGAAGAAATTACCCAAGAATTCTCCCACTTGAGACCTTACTATAAATCCTTTATCACTTTAAATACCAAATGAAGTATTAAGTGTAATAAATTAGTAGCTAAAGATAAAGTAGGGTCAGAGCTAGTAATTTGATATATTTAAGGTCATAGTTGCTTGTGGTATAGTAATGATGAGAAAAGCTGGAGAAGCACAAGTCTCTAATAGCAATGATATAATAGCTATTATTCTGATAATTTCTTCACATTTGTAGATGTTAACTAAATCTCTGTCCAGCTCTGAGACCTGGTATTTTCTTCACCACAACATACTGGATTAGCCACACCAATCCAAGTATAGCTCTGGAGGAAGACCTCATCATAAAGACCTACACTGATAATGGTTTCTAGTTCTTTTCTAATTTTTTACTACTGCACAGATGAGCAAATATATGTGTGTGTGTGTGTATATATATATACATACACACCTATATATACACATATAAACAAACCACTCAGGACTTCGATTTCTGACAACACAGCAGACCAACATCTGTAGAGTCTCCCCTAATGTATAATACCTAAAATACTGTATTAAATTTTATTTAAATAATATTTTAAATACATGGCTAAAATGACAAGAAATCCTCAGAAGCCATAAAATATGAAAAACTATAAATTCAAAGAAAAGCCTTGGTGCCATGCCATTCACCAAATCACTAGTGATTTGTCTCCACTAGTAAACTGGAGACAAAGCTTG
Organism: Cheirogaleus major; assembly: GCA_963574435.1. Classification (NCBI taxonomy): domain Eukaryota; kingdom Metazoa; phylum Chordata; class Mammalia; order Primates; family Cheirogaleidae; genus Cheirogaleus; species Cheirogaleus major. Next base: position 4,263 of record CAUYPO010019770.1, read on the forward strand.
GGTGCTGGTGCAAAGTAAGAGTGTGATTGGAGATCTCTGCAGAAAGCTGGGGTCCCTAAAATGCAACATTCTCAGTGGATGAGTGGGAAAAAAAGTAGCTTCACAGGAAAAAAAAGGTAGGAATATCTGTATGTCTTGCCCTTGACTCTGGATATAGAAGGGGAAAAAAGAAACTCTTTCCTCAGAATTCCTAATCAAAAACCTATCAACTTGCAGATTTGGGGCCAGAATTCACACTACCCACATAGAGAAGATAATCCAAGCTCCAGTTTTCATTACAAGGACTCTCAGGCCGGTAGTGACCTCAGGAACCTGGCAAAAAGTAGAATACCCTTTAAAACCAGACTGCAAAGAATTATCACAGATAAAGTTCCAAGTAATGTTGGCTCATGAGTTAAACATACAAGCAGGCAGGCCAGCATGAGCAAAGGTCCAAAGACATAAACTACAAAATAAGACCTGAATATGTGAGAATTATAAGATATAAAACAGGTATGTTTAATAAATGAGAGTAATAAAAGTTTGACTAAGCAACAAGAAACTGTCAGAATTGACCAAACTTCTTAAAATGATACTTAGAAATGAAAACTATAATAATTAAAAACCATAAACTTAACAGACAACTTAAACAGCAGTCTACACTGCTGATGCAGAAATGAAGAAGAAATAATTATGGAAATGGAGTGGGTCTAAAAACTGCAGCGTTCTATGTAGTAAAGTACAGAGAGACCAAAAAATGGAAAATATGAAAAATTATGAGACATGGTGATACAGTAAGAAAGTCTAATATACAACTAAGAGGTCCACAAGAAGGGAACAAAGGATGAGGTGTCATCAATGTTCAAACAGAACATAAGGACACTAATTCTTAGATTCAAAACTCAAACCAGATTAAAAAAAATTAACACTAGATAAATTGTAGTGAGAGCACAAACCCTAAAAATAAGAGATCTTAAAAACAGCAAGAAAAAAAGACACTCCCTACATAAAGGAAGAGCTGGCTTTTCAACAGCAACAGTGGAAGCTCAAGTAGAATGTGCTAAACTGCTGAGAGAAAATAACTGCCATGTACAACTCTAAATCCAGTCAGATTAGCTTTTGAGAATTAAGGTGAAATAATGATAAATATTGAAAAAATTACTACCAATAAACTCTCACTAAAGGAACTTCTACTTTAGGAAGAGGAAAACAATGATACCAGAAGGAAAATCTGAGATGCAAAAAGGAACACCTCTCTGACTCAATGGATACTTCATAGTCTATCATCTTCATTTTACATTGATCAAAACTCCAGACAAAGAAGGAAAGAAAACCTAACCATAGGGAAAAAGAAAACATTCTAGTGCAATTGCATGTCCTAGAGTAAGGTAAGCTCTTCCCCTGACAAACCTGGAACTGTGTCTACCACTACTTTGGCTATACACGAGAAAAACCTGAAGTATGGAGAAAAGGAGAGGGTGCAGAGATGGAGACAAAGAACAAACATGAAACAGCCCAGGAAGAGAATAAGAGAGCTGACCCTGGAAGCAGAATAAAAAACAAAGTCTGGCAGAGCAAGGCTGTATATTTTTCTCCCATGATGGATGAAATTTCACAGATTAGCAATAAATTATACTTTAAAACGTCTCTTAAAAAATTAAGGGGTTATCCCCATAATATGATGAAATAAAAAAATAAAAATACAAAAATTAAGGGGTTATAATTCTTTCATATTTTAACACAAATTACCTTACTACATTTGCCTGTTCTGTGTTGCATTAGAGAACTCAGCTAGTACCTATCAATAAAAATTATAGAAGGATATATTTTGCCTCAGAGGAATTAAGAACATTTTAACAATCATAATTATACAACAGTAATGAACTGCTCGATAATACAGTGAGTTCTCTACCTTGAAAATTCCAAGGATGACTCATTTTTAAATAAATGACTGATAATTCAAGGTCTCTTCAAGGTATAGGAGGTTTATGAGTTGTCTTAGCCATGGATAAACAAATGCATGTTCTCCTTCCAGGTTTTCTTGCATACTCTAAACACCTATTCCAGAAAATTTCTCCTTGCTTTTTTCCAGCTCTTTCTCTTCCATCTGTGAGCCAAAAAAGATACTAAGCATACTTGTGGTCTGAAGGAATGATTCTTAGTATGTATTCATGGACCTTCTGCATTGGAAACCCTAGATATCTAACTGAAATGCAGATTCTGGGCCCTACTATGGACCTATTGATTTAGAACCCCAGGGGTTAAGGTGAATGAATTTGCATTTTTAACAAGCTATAGTGTTTTTTATACAAGCTCCCCAGGGTGATTCTTAGACACCTTAAAATTTGAGAACTGCCCTTGAAGACAAAAACATTTACAGCTTCCATAAACTACTGTTGTATTCTTTCACCTAATAAAACTAAAAGAATCCTAAACCTTTTTGCAGCTCTCACTCACTTTTAACAGCCTCTGATTCCGCACAGAAGAACTGACTATGGCTGTGCCTACTTAACACAGATTCCTTTGTTATTAAGGACGGTGAAAGTAATACAGACTAATCTCAGAATTGGGACACACTGAAATAATTTTACTAGAATAGATAACCACTTTAAAATAAGGCTTTTAAATATTAAAATTGTTTGGAGGAGGTGTATAATAGGAGAAAAGCAGGGATACACCAGGATAAGCATTTCCAAGTATATGAAGGCACATAAAGGAACACAAGCGTGATCATACACATTCATTCATACACTCATGAAACACTCACTAACCAACAACATGCCACAAACACATACAGGAACTGAGATATGTTAATGAACAAAACAGGCAAACATACCTACTCTCATAAAGCTTACATTCTAGCAACAGGAGAGAAACAATACATAGTAATAAACAAATACATTCTAGAGTATCTTAAAAAGCAATAAATTTTATAAAACAGCAACAACAAAAACCAAGGTAAAGAAGTCACTGAGTACAGGCTGTATGGGGATAATTTTACGAAGATAGTTAGGAAAGCCAATATTTGAGCAAAGGTTTTAAGGAGGTGAGAAGGTAAGCCTTGTAGCTATCTGGGAGAAGACCATTTTAAGCAGAAGTAACACCCAGCGCAAAGTTAGGAGAATGCCAGGCATACACAGGGAAGACCAGTGTGCTGAACAGAAATACATAAGGGAGAGTGTTTGGAGAGATGAAGAATAAAGAGATATTAGGGACCAGATTACAGTCTATTTTAAAGACTCATGGTTTTTACTCTGAAAAAACAAATCAAAGCTGCTAAGGGAACTTTCAGTTTCTGGCTCTGTGTATAAGGAGTTTGAAATTGGCCACTCTATCCTAACAATGAGTAAAAAAGATGAACAAACTAAAATCTCAACAACACATGAGAGCACAGGGCAAACTGCTGCCCCACGAGTGGAGAAACAGGTAACTACAGGTAACTACAATTACCAGAGCAAAACCCCTCCAGCGGAAACCGCTGTGAGAATCAGTACCAGGGTACGTCCTCACCTGAAGGGCAACTGACGAACTGCTGGAGGCACAGCATTGACAAGTTCCGGAGTTAAGATCTGGAGAGGGACCGTCATAGGGGGACCACCACAATTTTGTTTCACCTCCCGGAACTCAAGCAGTTCTTATAATAAATATTAGAGAAAAATCCCTTCCTGCTTCTGGCAGGTAGAGGGGAGAAAAAACCACTCTGAAACACATGAGAGCATTCTGTTCTTTTTAACAAAGACTGCCCTCAGGAAAAACTATTTAACCAGTGCCTACCCTGTTGGGGTTTTATTAGAGCCTAAATGACCCGGGAGAGAGGAAATAACCAACTCCAGCCATCCTGTCCCACCTAAGGGAGTTGAAAAAATTTAGAAACATTTGTGAAGTCCACAGAGGCATAAACTCAATAAAAGACTAAGATCTAATCATAGGACTACAGAACACTTCCCAACACCTTACCATCACATAACTAAAGGCCTATTTACGGCAATTCCTTTTACCCAGGTATATCATTTCCAGCTATGAAGAAAAAATTACAAGTAATAATAAAAGGCAAAAGACACAATTTGAAGAAACATCAAAGCCAGACAAGGCGAGGATATTGGCATTTTCAGACTAGGAATTTAAAGCAACTGTGATTAATATGCTAAGGGATCTAATGGATAAAGTAGACAGCATATGGGTGTTCACAGCGGCCGCCTCTTGCTCGCCGAGCTCCAGCCGAAGGAGAAGGTGGGTAAGTAAGGAGGTCTTTATACCATGGCTTGTACAAAGCAGACTGCCTGCAAATCGACCGTGGTAAAGCACCCAGGAAGCAACTGTCTACAAAAGCCTCTTGCAAGAGTGCGCCCTCTACTGGAGGGGTGAAGAAACCTCATTGCTACAGGCCTGGTACAGTGGCACTCCGTGAAAATTAGACGTTATAAGAAGTCCAGTGAACTTCTGATTCGCAAACTTCCTTTCCAGCGTCTGGTGCGAGAAATTGCTCAGGACTTCAAAACAGATCTGCGCTTCCAGATCTCAGCTATTGGTGCTTTGCAGGAGGCAAGTGAGGCCTATCTGGTTGGCCTTTATGAAGACACCAATCTGTGCTATCCATGCCAAATGTGTAACAATTATGCCAAAAGACATCCAGCTAGCACGCCGCATATGTGGAGAACGTGTTTAAGAATCCACTATGATGGGAAAACATTGCATTCTCAAAAAAAAGAAGATTCTCTTCTTCCTGTTATTGGTAGTTCTGAACATTAGATATTTTTTTCCCCCATGGGGTCAAAAGGTATCTAAGTATATGATTTCGAGTGGAAAAATAAGGGACAGAAATCAGGTATATTGGCAGTTTTTCCATTTTCATTTGTGTGCGAATTTTTCATATAAATGCAGGGATATGAAGCATTAATGCAAGTCAAATGTTTCAGTAAATAAGTTTCAGTAGTTCAACTTTATAACAATTATAAATAAACCTGTTAAATTTTTCTGGACAATGCCAGCATTTGGATTTTTTTAAAACAAGTAAATTTCTTATTGATGGCAACTAAAAGAAAAAAAAAAAGTAGACAGCATATGAGAACAGGTATGCAATGTAAGCAAAGAGATGGAAATCCAAAGAAGGAACCAGGAAGAAATGCTACAAACAAAACCATTGTGACAGAAATAAAGAATGCCTTTGATGGACTCATCAGTAGACTGGACACAGATAAGGAAAGAAACTGAGGCTGAGGCTGACAACAAAAATCTCCAAAACAGAAAAGTGAAGACAAAACAGACTATCTCTCTTTTTTTTTTTTTTAGACAGAATCTCGCTCTGTTGCCCAGGCTAAAGTGCCATGGCATCAGCCTAGCTCACAGCAACCTCAAACTCCTGAGCTCAAGCAATCCTCCTGTCTCAGCCTCCCAAGTAGCTGGGACTACAGGCACGCGCCACCATGCCCAGCTACTTTTTTTCATTTTTAGTTGCCTGGCTAATTTTTTTCCTATTTTTAGTAGAGACAGAGACTTACTCTTCCTCAGGCTGGTCTTGAACTCCTGAGCTCAAGCAATCCTCCCACCTGGGCCTCCCAGAGTACAAGGATTACAGGTGTGAGCTACCACTCCCAGCCAGAAAATAGACTTTAAAAAAAAAGAATATGCAAGGACTATGGCACAATGACAAAAGATATAATATACAATAACAGGAATACCAGAGGAAGAAAGAGAAAGGGGAAGAAATATCTGAAACAATAATGACTGAGAATTTCCCCCAAATTAATGTGAGACACTAAAAACAGATCCAGGAAACTCAGAGAACACAAAACAAGATAAATGCCTCAAAAACTACACCTAGGTATATTACTTTCAAATTGTGGAAAACCAAAGATAAGGAAAAAAAACACCTTATCTACAGAGGAACAAAGATAAGAATTACATCCAACTTCTCCTCAGAAACCATGCAAGCAAGAAAAGAGTAGAGTAAAATATTTAAAGTGTTGAATGAAAACTATCCACCAACCTAGAATTCTAAACACTGTAAATTTATTCTTCAAAAGTCAAAGAAATACTCTCAAACAAAAATTGAGGGAATAAGTTGCCAGTATATCTGCCTTGCAAAAACTGTTAAAATAAGTTATTTGAAAGAACAAAAAATAATATAGGCTACAAATGTGGATCTACATAAAGAAAGTGCATTCAAGGAGAAATAGATGAAGGTAAAATAAAAACTCTTCTTTTTCTTATTCTTAACTAATCTAACAGAAAATGGTTGGTTCAAAATAATAACAACAATGTATTCAATTATGTATTCTTATGTAAATATCTCATATGTGTACACATTTATATATGCTTCTGTGTGTGTGTATATGTGTGTGAGAAATGAATGATAGCAATGATACAGCAGTGGGAGGGAGCAATTAGGATTATTTTGTTATTATATAAGATGCACTACCCATGAAGCAGTACAGAGTTATTTATGCGTGGGTTTGGACTTGTTGTAAATGTATATTGCAAACTCTAGGGCAACCACTAAAAAAAGGTATAATAAAGAAATGTAATTGATATGCTAAGAGAGAGAAAAATTGAATCATATAAAATGCTCAATTAAAAACACCAAAAGACGACAAAAATAGGAAGAAAAAGGGTAACAGAAAACAGTAACAACTAATGGTAGATATTAATCCAACTATATCAATAATCACTTTGAACATCAGTATACCAAATGCACAAATTAAATTAATTGATGGATACGCATGGGCACAGAGAGAAGTAAAAATCATTGGAAATCAAGAAGGGGAAGGAGGGAGGTGAGGAGTAAAAACCTACCTGACAGGTACAAGAAACACAATTCAGGTGATGGGCACACTTACGGCCCTGAATTAAGCATTATAAAAGCTATTCATGTAACAAAAACATTTGTACCCCCTTAGTATTTTGAAATTTTAAAAATGCACTAATTAAAAGAGAGATTATCAGAATTGATCAAAACAACAAAACCCAACTACATGTTGCCTATAAGAAACCCACTTTAAATATAAACACACATATAGATTAAAAGTAAATGGAGAAAAATATACCATGTTAACACTAGTCAAAAGAAAGCAGGAGTAATTACATTAATTTCAGAAAGAGCACACATCAAAGCAAGGAAATTTATTAGAGATAAAGAAGGCCCTTCATAATGATAAATGGGACAATTCTCCAAGAAGACATAGCAACCCTTAATGTATATGCACCTAAGGACAAAGCATCAAACTACATTAGGCAAAAGCTAACAGAACTACAAGGGGAAATAAGATGGATCAGCTATTAAGGCTAGAGATTCCAATACCCCTCTAATCAGAAATGGACAGATACAGGAGGGCAAAAAATCATTAAGAACATAGTTGAACTCAACAATACCATTAATCAACTGGATATAACTGACATATATCAACTGCTTTATCCAACAATAGCAGCACTATACACATTCTTCCAAGCTCATGTGGAACATTCAGCAAAATAGACATTCTACGACATAAAACACACCTTAACACATTTAAAAGAATAGAAATCATATAGTGTCTGCTCTCAGACCACAAGGGAATTAAACTAGACTCAATAACAGAAAGGTAACCAAAAAATTTCAAAATACATGAAGATTAAACAACACACTTTTAAACAACACATGGGTCAAAAAAGAAATCTCAAGAGAAATTGTTAAATACTTCGAGCTTAAACATATATATATATATATATTGAACTAAATGAATGTGAAAAGACACCTTATCAAGATTTGTGGGATGCAGTGAAAGCAGAGCCTAGAGAGAAATGTATAGCACTGAATGCATATATTAGAAAAGAAGAAAGATCTAAAAATCAATACTCTCAGTTTCCATCTTAGTAAACTAGCAAAAGAGAAAATTAAATCCAAAGTAAGCAAAAGAAAAGAAATAATAAGAATTAGAGCAGAAATCAGTGAAATTAAAAATAGGAAATCAATAAGAGAAAAATCAACAAAAGTAAACCCTGGTTCTTTAAAAAGATCAATCAAATCAATAATCCTCTATCCATGCTACCTAAGGATAAAGGTGGACACAAAATACTAATATCAGAAATGAAAGAAGGGACATCACTACAGGTCTCATGGACATTGAAAAGATAATCAAGGAATACTATGAACAGCTCTATGACCACAAATTTGATAATCTAGAACAAAAGGTCCTATTCCTTGAAAGATACAATCTATGAAAACACAAAGAAAAAATAAAGAATCTAAATACATCTATATATATTAAAGAAATTAAATGAATAATTAATAACCTTCTAAAACAGAAATAAACAGGCCCAGATGGGTTCACTGCTGAATTTTACCATACATTTAAGGTAGAAATTTTAATAATTCTATATTCTTCCAGGAAGAGAAGCAGAAGGAATATTTCCTAACTCATCCTATGAGGCCAGCATTAGTCTAGTATCAAATGAGACAACTACAAGAAAACTACAGATCTCTCTGATGAACATAGATGCAAAAATCTTCAACAAAATATTAGCAGCCTGAATCCAACAATACATCAGAAGAATCATACACCAAACCAAGTGGGACTTATTCCAGGTATGCAAGGCTGGTTCAACATTCAAAAATCAGTTAATATAATTCATTACATCAACAGGCTAAAAAAGAAAAATATGATAATATCAATAGATGCAGAAAAAGCATCTCACAAAATCCAACACCCATTCATAATAAAAAAACTCTCAGAAAACTATGAATACAAGGGAACTTTCTCAAATTTGATAAAGAACATCTACAAAAAACCTACAGCTTACATCACACTTAGAAACTTCCTGCTATGATCAGGAACAAGGCAAGTATGTTCCCTCTCACCACTCCTTTTCAACATTGCATTGTAAGTCCTAGCTAATATAATAAGACAAACACAAAAAAGAAACAAAAGGTATACAGATTAAGAAGGAAGAAATAAAACGGTCTTTGTTCACAGATAACAAGATCATTTATATGGAAAATTCAAAAGTATCAACAAAAAAACTCCTGGAACTAATAAGATTATACCAAGATTGGAAGATACAAATTTAATATAGGAAAGTCAATAATTTTCCTATATACCAGCAATGAACAAGTGGAATTTGAAATTAAATACATAATACCATTTATATCAGCATACCCCAAAAATAAAATACTTAGGCATAAATCTACCAAAATATGTATTAATACAATTTCTTTATATGGAAATATATGAAAGAAATAAAAGAAGAACTAAATAAAAATATTCCATATTCATGGACAGGAAGACTCAATATTGTTAAGATGTCAGTTTTTCCCAATTTGATCTATAGATTCAATGCAATTCCAATCAAAATCCCAGCAAGTTATTTTGTGGATATCAACAAACTGATGCTAAAGTTTACATGGAGAGACAAAAGACCCAGAATAGCCACCACAATATTGAAAGAGAAGAACAAAATAGGAGGACTGACACTGCTCAAGTTCATTTACTATAAAGTTACAGTAATCCATACAGTGTGCTATTGACGAAAGGATAAATAGATAAATGGAACAAAACAGAGAGCCCCAAAATGGACCCATATAAATACAGTCAACTGATCTTTGACAAAGGAGAAAAGGCAGCACAATGGAACAAAGATAATTTTTCAACAAATGGTGATAGAATTGGATATCCACATGTAAACAAACAAAAAAAAGTCTAGACAGAGCAAAAAAATTGCCTCATAATGGATCACAGAGCTAAATGTAAAATGTAAAACTATAAAACTCCTAGAAGATAACAAGGAGAAAACATAATTGACCTTGGTTATGGTGATGATTTTTTAGATATAACACCAATGGCAAAATACAAGAAAGAAATAATTGATGAGCTGGACTTAATTAAAATTAAAAACTTCTGCTCTGCAAAAGACAATGTCAAGAGAATGAGAATACAAGTCACAGACTGGAAGAAAATACTTTCAGAAGACCCATCTCATAAAGGATTGTTGTCCTAATTATACAAAGACGTAAAATTCAAGAAGAAAACAATCTGATTAATACATTGACAGAAGATCTTAACAGACATTTCATCTAAAGATATAAAGATGTCAAATAAGTAAGCATATGAAAAGATGTTCCATATCATATGTCATCAGGGAAATGCAAACTACAACAATAACATACCAGTACACACCTATTAGAATGGCCAAAATCCAAAACACTGATACCACCAAATGCTGGAGAGGATGTGGAGCAACAGGAACTCTCATTCATAGCTGGTTATAATGCAAAATGGGAGACTTTGAAAGACAGTTTGGCAGTTTATTATAATACTAAATATACTGTTACCATATGGTCCACCAATCCCACTCCTTAGTATTTACGCAAAGGAAACAAAACCTTATATCTACACAAAAACCTACATGGATATTTATAGCAGCTTTATTCATCACTGCCAAAACTTGGAAGTAATCAAGATTTCCTTCAGTCAGTGCATGGATAAATAATCTGTGGTACATCCAGACAACAGTATATTATTCAGCACTAAAACAAAATGAACTAATAAGCCATGAAAAGACATGGAGAAAGGGCTGTAAAACTACTCTGTATATTATAATGATGGATACATGTAATTACACATTTGTAAACCATAGAAGGCACACCACCAAGAGCGAACCCTAATGTAAACTACAGACTTTGAGAGATTACAATGTGCCAACATAGATTCATCAATTGTAACAAATGTACCATCCTGGTGAAGGATGTTATTAATGGGGAAGGCATAATGTTTTCAAGGTTTAACTATGTTAGCTATTAATACTTCATTCCTTTTGATATCATATTTTATTTCATTCATCAGTTAATGAGAACGTGGGTTATTTCCAATTTTTGGCTGCTATGAACATTTGTATACTAGTTTCTGCATGGACATGTTTTCATTTCTCTTGGGTATATACCTAACAGTGGAAATACAGGATCATGTGCTAACACTATGTTTAACATTTTGAAGAGCTACCAAACTGTTTTCCAAAGTGGCTGTACCATTTTACATTCCCATCAACAGTGTGTGAGGGTTCCAATTTCTCCACATCCTTGCCAACGCTCACTGTCGTCTGACTTTTTAATTACAGACAGTGGATATGAAGTGGTATCTCCTTGTGGTTTTTATGTGCATTCCCTAAATGACTAATGATGTTGAACATTTATTATTTATTGGCCATTTGTGCATCTTCTTTGCAGAAATGTCTATTCAAAATGTCTTTGCTCATTATAAATTGGGTTATCTTCTTAATACTGAATGGTAAGAATTTATTTTATGTTCTGGACACAAGTCCCTCATCAAACAAGTGATCTGCAAATATTTTCTCACATTATGTGAGGTAACTTTTTACTTTCTTTATGGTGTTCTTTGATATGCATAAGTTTTAAATTTTGATGTCCAATTTGTCTATTTTTTCTTTCATTGCTTGTATTTTTAGCATCGTATTTAAAAAACCATCGTCTAACCCAAGGTCATGAAGATTTACTCTGTTTTCTTGTTGGAGTTGTATAGTTTTAGTGCTTACATTTTAGTCTATGATCCATTTTGAGTAAATATTTGTGTACAGGATGAGGCAGGAGCCCAATTTCATTCTTTTGTATATGGATATCCAGTTGTTCCAGCACCTGGAACAATTTGTTGAAAAGATTATTCTTTCCCATTGGATTTTCGTGACATTCTTATCAAAAATCAGTTGATCATAAACATGTTTATTTCTGGACTATCTGTTCTATTCCATTGTTCTGTATGTCTATCCCAGTACTACACTGTCTTAATTACTATACCTTTGTAACAAAAACTGTATCTTAATCTCATTTCCCTTTCCAGAAAAATTTTCTCTGCTCTCCACTACTGCAAAACTCCTCTAAAAAGTCGTCTACTTGCTTTTTCTCTAGTTCTTTCTCCTTAAGGATACTTAGATAAGGCTTCTGCTCCCAAAACTCCACTAAAACTGAAACTACCCTTGTCAAGGTAGCTAATGACTTCCACATTGCTAAATCCAATGGTAAATTTTGTCTTAACCTTACTTGATCTATCATCAACACTGAACAGATGATCACTATCTCATTCTTGAAACACTTTCTTCACTTGGCTTTCAGAACACTAAAGTTTTCCTTGTCAGTATCCTTTCCTGGTTTCTCTCCACATCCTGCCTGTTCACCTCCAATACTAGAGTGCACCAGGAGTTAGATCTTGCTTCTCATCTATATATAAACACACACACTCACTCAGTTGGTGATTATATCTAGTCTTACAGCTTTAAATACCATCTACATGCTGGTGATTCCCAAATTTATATCTCTAGTCCAGACCTCTCTACTAAACACCAGACTCATGTATTCCACTACTTACTAATCATGCCTCTACCTGGATGTCTTAAAAATTACAAATCTGACATGACAAAAATTGCACTGAGTCCCCGACTCCTAGACCTGTTCATTTTCAGTCTTTCCCATTTCTATCCTACTAGATGCTTAGTCCAAAACCTTGATGGTATTTCACTATTTCCATTTCCTTGTAGCTCACATCACTCTGTCAGAAAATCCTGTTGGATCTACCCTAAAAATATACTGATATCTGACCCCTTATCTCCACAGCCACCACTTTGGCCTGAGCTGCCATCACCCTCTCTGCCTGGATTACTACGGTGGTGGTTTCCTAAATACTCTCCCTCCTTCTGCCTTCGCCTCTTTCCAATCTATTTTCAACTTAGTAGCCAGACTGATTCCTTGAAAAAAGAAAAGTGATCTTTTTAGTCTACTTCTCAGAACCCTTCACTAGCTTCTTTTTTATAAAAAAGGCTTTATTTTTCTAGCACAATTTTAGGTTCACAGCAAAATTGAGAGGAAGTTACAGAGATTTCCCATAAACCCCTGCCCCGACACATGTACCACCTCCTCCATTATCAACACCCCCCACCAGAGTGATGTATTTTGTTACAACTGATGAACCTACATTGACACATCATAATCACCCAAAGTCCATAATTCACATTAGGGTTCATTCTTAGTGTTGCATATTTTCTGGTTTGGGGCAAATGTGTAATGACATGTAGTCATCATTATAATATCATACAGAGTAGTAAAAATCCTCCATCCAATGACCAATTGAATGTATTGAGAATAGGGAGGGATAGGTATTCTGGGCGTCCCGCTATGACCCTTTTAAATGGGGGTGAAGAGATATGGAGAAATGTACTCTTAGTCCTAAAGCATCGTTTATTCCAAGGTGGCATACAGACCCTAAAGTGAAACCTAATGATTCTCCCCTCTTGGTGTTCACATCTTTGTAATAATACTCCCCCCTCCCCTTGAGTGCATATAAGACCTGTGACATGCTTCTAACCAACAAAATATGGTAAATGTGATAGACTGTCACTCCTTTGATTACATTACATTATATAACACTCCATCTTAGCAGACTGGAGTAAGAGATTCTCTGAAGGCCTGCCATGAAGGTCATGTTGGAGAAGCTGGCAAGAAACTATGTAGCCCCTGGGAACTATGGACAGCATCTATGACCTGAAGATGGCCTCCAAGTAACAGCCAGCAAAAAGCAGGATCCTCAGTCATACAGCCACCAGGATATTAATTATGCCAACAACTTAAGTGAGCTTGGAAGCAGATTCTTCCCCTAATTAAATCTCTAGATGAGAATGCAGCCCAGACAACACCTTGATCACAGCCTTGTAAGACCCTGAGCAAAGGACCCAGTTATGTTATATCTAAACTCCTGATCCACAGAAACTGAAATAAATATGTTTCTTCAAGCAACTAAATTTGTGATAATTTGTTACATAGTAAAAGAATGAATACAGCCAACATGAGGGGTTCATCTAGACCCAGTGAAGGAGGTAAGGATAACCTAGGGGAGCCAGGCATTATAATCACACATTAAGTCTAGCCTGACTCCATTCAATGACCAACACAAGGCCTAGGGGAGGTGGTCTCAACAGGGTTGGGGGTTTGGGAATTAATAACTTTGGCTGGAACAAATAGCACATTAGAGGGTAAGAGTAAAAAGATAGAGTCCCAATTTACTTCCTTTAGACTATTTTCTCCTTGCAATTTTTCTGTAAAACTGCTCTCAAAAATAGTCTATGAAAAGAATTAAAATAAAAACAAAAAGGCTAAGGTCAAACCATGGATGGCTCCACATGCCAAACTACTGAGTATGCAATGCATAATCATTCTAAGGAAGGTAGATAAACTAATCTGACCTCAGAATGAGGAAATTCTAGTCACAGTGCAAAATATTATTTGAAAAAGAGAGAGACTGGAGGCAGGTAACTAGATAAACCATTGTATTATTTCACGTGAGTGCCTGAATTAGGACAGGTTAGTAGGAAAGAAAAGAACAGACAGGTAATAATACCTCCTGGGGGTATAAATGACAGGATGTGGCAACTGATTAGATGTAGGAAAAGAAGCTATTTGAGCCAAAGAGGATTCAAGTATTTCTACCCAATGACACTAAGACAACAGAAGTCAACAGAATCATTAATAAGACTGAAAACAATGACAGGTTCCAGAAGGGACACATGAGCTCCCAAAATGACAAAACAGTGAGAAGCAGAAGGGAAAGAAAAAGAGAAAAAAGAAACGCACCACAAGAGAAAATGAAAGCAGGTATTAAAGTGTACAGAATGCTTCTGCAATATTAGAAATAGGTAAATTACTATATACAATCATAACAAGTCAGTCCCTGGAGCTAAAAGCTTTTTCCTCCATTTTAAAAAGATAAACTGATAGTAGGAATTATTTAACTCAACATTTTCCTCCCTCCCTCCATTGTAACACTTTTTTAAAAATAAAATGTCCAAACAGGATAGATGGTTTGCCTTTTAAAGTTACCAACTAATTAACAGTAGAGCCTAAGTTAAAATGCAGGTCTTTCAACACTCAGTCTACTTTATGCATCCCTGAAACAGGTTAAGTTCTTCATTAAAAGATAATTCGGCCATCTCAAGTGCCAGCCCCCCAGGTGGGCAGCCAGCGGAGGTCACAGGCTTTGTCTTTGGCAGAGATGGAACGATTAAAATGATTAACCACAACAGCCTAGAACTGAGGGGCCCTCCCTTAAAAAGCTCTGTATTTCTGCTTATGCTTAGGAAATTTGCATTTTGAGACAAGAAAAAGTCTATCATTTTTCCTCCTTTGCCAGCAAAGTAATAAATGTCTCTTTCCTTCTCCTCAAACCACTTGTTCATATTCTTCAGCCTCAAGGATAGGTGCCAAGCTTTTGGTAACATTCTTATTATTGATTTCTATTTAGACATCACACTTAGAGGTCCCTAGTTTTAAACCTTGTTGGCTCTTGAAGTGTTAGCCATCCTCTGAAAGATACTGAAGTTAATCGTATGCTTGGATTTACATATCAGTATAATGTCCCTTATTGGTGATCACCTCTTCTTGATTTGTTTTCCATAGTCTAGAAAACAATTATAAAAGATGTTTTTGCTTAGAGATTTCTTCAAGATAATTAACTCAATTTTTGGAAGAGCTTTGTACAAAATAGTGATAGTAAGAAATACATATTTGGTCTTTGTCCCCAGTTCCTGGCATAGGGCTCCTAAAACTTTTGTAATCTCCAGAGATATGAGTTTTTTGTATGCTAATGAGGTATCCACAGGCTAAGAGCTCCCTAGATAGTTTCAGGATGTTGATAGCCAGAAAAACCCAGACATATTTAGAGTTGGAACGTTCAGCCTGCTTTCTCTACCTCTCAGGAGGAGAGGGACTGAAGATTGAGTTCATCACCAATGTTCGTGATTTACTCAGTCATACCTACGTAATGAAACCTCCATAAAAACAGCCTACAGGATGGTGAACACACTGAGGTGCCCAGAGTGTGGTATGTCCAGAAACGGCATGGTAGCTCTGCATCTCCTTCCCCTGCAACACTTTGATATTTTGCCCTATGCATCTCTTCCATTTGACTGTTCCTGAGTTGTATCCTTTATAATAAACTGGTAATAGTAAGTAAACTATTTTCCTGAGTTCTGTGAACCATTCTGTAAAATTATAAAACCTGAGGAGGAGAGTCATGGAATACCCAATTAATAGCCAGTCAGAAGTACAGGTGGCAACCTCGGTCTTGTGACTGGCATCTGAAGTTGGGGTAGTCTTGTACTCAGCCCTTAACCTGTGGGAGCTGTGCTAGTCTGGTTAGGTAGTATCAGAATTGATTTGAATTGTAGGAAATCTAGTTGGTGTCCAGAAAGTTGGAGAATCAGATGGTGTGAGGGGGAAAAACCCTACACATTTGGTGTCATAATTGTTGTGGATTAAAAAAAAAAAAAAAAAGTCCAAAAGGAAAAGCATTAAAATAAGCTTGAACTCTTAAATTTCTCTTTAACAGACAAGGATGCCCACTTTCACCACTGTTATTCAACATAGTACTGGAAGTTCTAGCTAGAGCAATCAGACAAGAGAAAGAAATAAAGGGCATCCAAACTGGAAAGGAAGAAGTCAAATTATCCTTATTTGCAGACAATATGATCTTATATTTAGAGAAAGCTAAAAAGTCTACCAAAAAACTATTAGACCTGATAAACAAATTCAGTAAAGTTGCAGGATACAGAAAAATCAACATACAATAATCAGTAGCATTTCTATATGCCAACAGCAAACAATCTGAAAAAGAAACCAAGAAAGTAAGCCCATTTACAAAAGCTACAACCAAAAAAAAAAAAAAAAAAAAATACCTAGGAATACACTTAAACAAAAAGGTGAAAGATCTATACAGTGAAAACTATAAAATACTGATGAAATAAATTAAAGAGGACACAAAAAAATGGAAAGATATTCCATGCTCATGGATTGGAAGAATCAATATTTTTAAAATGCCCACATTACCCAAAGCAATCTACAGATTCAATGCAATCCCCAGCAAAATATCAATGACATTCTTCACAGAAATAGAAAAAACAATCCTAAAATGTACATGAGCCCACAAGAAAACCAGAATAGCCAAAGCTATCCTGAGTAAAAAGAACAAAACTGGTGGAATTACATTATCTGATTTCAAATTATACTACAGAGCTGTATTAACCAGAACACCATGGTACTGGCATAAAAACAGACACCACACATAGACCAATGCAACAGAACAGAGAACTCAGAAATAAATCCACACATGTATAATGAACTCGTTTTGACAAAAGCATTAAGAACACACTGGTGAAAAGACAGTCTCTACAATAAATGGTGCTGGGAAAACTGGATATCCATATGCAGAAGAATGAAACTAGACCCCTGTCTCTCGCCATATAAAAAAAAAAAATCTAATTAAAATGGATAAAAGACCTAACTCTAAGACCTGAAACTATGAAACTACTAAAAGAAAACACTCGGGAAACACATCAGAACATCGGTCTGGTGAAGGACTTCTTGAGTAATACGAAAAAAGCACAGGCAAGTAAAGCAAAATTAGACAAATGGGATCACATCAAGCTAAAAAGCTTCTGCACAGCAAAGGAAACAATCAACAAAGTGAAGAGACAACACACAAAATGGGAGAAAACAACCCATGTGACAAGGGATTAATAACTAGAATATATAAGGAGCTCAATTCAATAGAAAAAAAAATCAAATAATCTGACTTAAAAATGGTCAAATGATCTGAATAGACATTTATCAAAAGACATACAAATGGCCAATAGGTGTATGAAAAAATGTTCAACACCATTAGTCATCAGAGAAATGCAAATTAAACTAAAATGAGATTGTCATCTTACCCCAGTTAAATGGTTTTTATCAAAAGGACAGGAACTAACAAATGCTGGTAAGGATGCGGAGAAAGGGGAACTCTTATACACTATTGGTGGGAATATAAATTAGTGTAACCACTATAGAGAACAATATGGAGGTCCCTCAAAAAACTAAAAAAATAACTTCCACATCACCCAGCAATCCCACTGCTAGGTATATAACCAAAAGAAAGTAAATCATTATATTGAAAATGCATCTGCACTCCCATGTTTATTTAGCACTATTCACAATGGCCATGATTTAGAATCAACCTAAGTGTCCATAAATGGATGAATGGATAAAGAAATTGTGGAATATATAAAATGGAGTATTATTCAGCCATAAAAAAGGATGAAAGCCTGTCATTTGCAACAAGGATATAACTGTAGAGTATTATGTTAAGTGAAATAAGCCAAGCACAGAAAGATAAAATGTTGCATGTTCTCACTCATATGTGGAAACTAAATACTAAAACAATTGATCTCATGGAGATAGAGTACAATGATGGTTATCAGAGGCTGAGAAGAACAGTGGAGAGAGAGGCATAAAGTGGGAATGGTTAATACATACAATAATATGTACAATAATATAGATAAAAGGAACAATATTTGATAGCATGACAAAATGACTATAATCAACAGTAAGTTAGGATACACTTTAAAATAACTAAAAGAATGGAATTGGAATGTTCCTAACACAAAGAAATGATAAATGCTTAAGGTGACAGACATCCCAATTACCCTGATTTATCACACATTATATGCCAGTATCAAAACATCACATGTACCCTATAAATATATAACTATTATGTACTCATAATTATTAAAAACAAAAATTGGGGGAAAAAAGACCCAAATACTGGAGACAAAATTATTTGCCAGAGAAATTTTAGGGAGAATTCTCAATAGAATCTACCCTAATAGTCTTCAAATCCCGTTCACAACAAAATCATCAAAATGAAACTTGGGGCTAACCTCATTAGGCCCCCCTAAACTTAACCTGACTTACTTGCTTTTAGTAACTTGCTTCTAGTTGATTTTAAAATCTATATATTAATAGCCAAAAGTCACGTACAGCTAAGCAACTAAACTTCCACTAGCTTCCTTATAGATAACATCTCTGACATATAGTAATCGTAATAGTTGCTTAAGTTGTTTTCAGGGGTCAGCTTGTGTTCAGTTCAAACCATCTGAGACCACTGACCCTTCAACTGGGCCTGCATGAATGTCCAGTGGGTGACCTTTTGACATCATACTCAAAAACTCCACCCTCAGATCTTACTAATGCCACTATGTTCTGAACATACATCCTATGAATTTTAGGGACAGCAATGGAAGACATTAGGAAGATGATGAAAAGGAGCAAGAGATCAGAGCATTGTTTTCCTAGTGAGATAAATGCAAACTAACCAAAGAACAGGACACTGTCCCAGTCATCCATACTTGATAGAGCATTTTAGAAGGATAAAAATTGGTTCTTATTTTTGTCATTTACTTTTAAATATTAAATAAAGTTGGTAGTTCTGTTTTTGTGTATCAAAAAAAAAAAAAAAAGCCATGCTTCGTAAAGCATGGTTCTATGAAGAGCCATGAAGTCTGACTATATTTGTGCAGATCACTGATTACCTCACTTTTCCTCACCCCCAATCACCTTTACCCACACCTTAGACCACCCTGGTTTTTATCTCATAAATATCCCTAAACCCCATCTTCACGGAGGCAAATTTGAGTTCTGTTCTCCCTTCTCTGGCTAGCTTATAAATAGACTCTTTCTCTACTACAAAACTCATCATTTCAGTAATTAGCATACTGTGCCACAGGGAGAACAAGCCTCGTTTGGTATTACAAAGAACTTTAGACAAAAAAAAAAAACCCCAACAGGACAGACATGGTGGCTCAAGTCTATAATTCCAGCAATTTGGAAGGCCGAGGCAAAAGGACTGCTTGAGGCCAGGAGTTCAAGACCAGCCTGGGCAACATAGTGAGACCCCCATCTCCACAGAAAATAAAAAACTTAGGCAGACAAGATGGCACAAGCCTGTAGTCCCAGCTATTGGGGAGGCTGAAGCAGGAGGATCACTTTAGCCCAGAGTCTGAGATAGCAGTGGGCTATGATGATGCCACTACACTCTAGCTCAGGCATCAGAACAAGACCCTGTGTCTCAAAAAAAAAAAAGGAAGGAAAAAAAAAAAGAAACAAACAAAAAACCTGCCCTAACTGTAATAAAGAGATTAAGGCCATAATGCCTAATGTAATAAAGTTCCCGAGGTAGATCCTTCTAATAGGCATCCAGCATAGCAAACCACTATTCTATAAGGATTTTTTTCATACTCCTACATTTTATAAATCAAGGCTAAATTCTGAGGGGAGGAATATGCCTTCCTAGACTGGGTAAAATTCCAGAGGTTCTAGTCTACCACAGCAGAAAACTAGTATTATTCAGAACAACCTAATAAAAATGTCAACCATATAAACATTCATGGTATCATTCCATACACAGTTTCCACTGTAAGAAACATCACCCCACATTACCAGGTAGACAACATAAACATGAAGAAATATTTCTCTAATTCCTAGTATTTCAAACCATTATAGAAAGGTTTACACATTAAACAGATTATTGTGATTTAATTTGTAGCTCATAAAAGAAAAAATTAACAGCTTGTTTTACCTAAGTTTAATCAACTAAAAAAGAAGCCATAACTGAAATATAACTATTTAATTTTAATTTAAACATTTAAAAGTATTTCAATTAAGAATAATCTTACTGTTCTAGAATCCGAGAATGGATTATATTCATCAAGTCCTGGTGGAACATTTCTTGTCACCTGTGTAACTGATGGATCCTGAAATAAAATTCAAAGGAGAAAAAAATATTATTTATCTTTTAAGACATAATTTTGATATTTACATAGCATTTGCTTTTCTTTACTTTTCATCACCCAGCAATGCTAAGAAAGGAAAATAAAGATAATTATCAGATTTACTAAGTCCCATTTTCAACAAAGGTGAAATTTAAACACACAACCCTCACATCCTCAAAGAAAAACAAAAACTGGGTTAGATGCAAATCAGCTGCTAGCTATTATATAAAGATCAAAAGTAGACCACCTCTTAATAGCTGTATGGAACAAGAGCATCTTAAATCTTGGGTAAACCCACCATCCTTTCCTTTGGACTCCACAAAGAGTTCATGTTCCTCTTTTTTATAACATCTTCAATCAATTTTCCCTACTTAGATTTTGTACTACATTACAAATCAATGTCATATACAGTCAACATCTAGAGCAATTAAGATTAAATACCTCTTACTTGTTTTATTCTCCTCCAATATCTGTATTTAACTGTAGTTTATTTTTCCACATGATTCTAGACTGCCTCCCCTTTTCCATGTATAACATATGACCACACTACCCTAGCTTTTCAAATCTTAGGCTTTCATAAAAATAATTAAATCCCCAAATCCTAGAATATGAACATCAAATGAACAAATATGAATATTTCAACAAAATCAACTATATAAGTCATGTCAAAAGCATTTTTCAAACTGTGATTATAGCCTAATTGACCTAATTTCTATCTCGCACTTTAGCATGCATCAGAGTCAAAACACAGACTGCTGCACCCAACCCCTAGAGTTTCTCATTCAGTAGGTCTGAGGTGAGGCCTGAAGATCTGTAGTTCTAACAAGTTCCCAGGTGATGACTGCTTCTGCTAGTCGGGGGCCCACTGCTCTCTAGTCTATGTAGTACCTTCTCCAAATCCACCTTCCTCAACCCAGTCATCAAAGTTACCTTTCAAAAGTGCAAAACTAATCTTGTCATTTCCCTCCTCCAATCTCTTTCCTCTGTCCCTCATCAGTTTCAGGTTTTTAGAGGCTGTCCACAAACTATAAAACAAAACACAAATTCTTCAAAATGGGATACAAGTCTTCTGACCATCTAGCCTGGCCCCTGCCTATCTTTCATGCCTCATCAGCTCATACAACAGATCCTTAACCAAATAGTAAAAAGTATGATCAAGACGAAACAAAGTCTTTAGGCTTGCTCAAGAATAAAACAGGAAGGAGGGAATAAAATCACTCTACTTATTTACTCCCCAGGGTTCCCCTCCCAAGTTTACCCAAAAGTGTGAGGAGCAGGAAGATTATCAAGATGGGAGGCATGCCTTGGGGAGAAAATTTAAAAAATAGAAACATGAATTTTTTTTTTTGAGACAGAGTCTCACTCTGTTGCCCAGGCTAGACTGAGTGTCATGGCATCAGCCTAGCTCACAGCAACCTCAAACTCCTGGGCTCAAGTGATCCTCCTGCCTCAGCCTCCCAAGTAGCTGGGACTACAGGCATGTGCCACCATGCTTGGCTAATTTTTTCTATATATATTTTCAGTTGTCCAGCTAATTTATTTCTATTTTAGTAGAGACGGGGTCTCGCTCTTGCTCAAGCTGGTCTCAAACTCCTGAGCTCAAACAATCCACTCGCCTCGGCCTCCCAGAGTGCTAGGATTACAGGCGTGAGCCTCCACAAGTGGCCCATATTATTTTTGATTGTGCAAATTTAGAGGTCACTTCTCTGAATTTAAATACCTCTAAGAGTTTCACTGACCTTCTAACTTCTGAAACAACTTACTTGGAGACTAGTACCAACAATGGAAGAAAGTCAAATCATGCGTCACATAATATTTGCCTTAAACGTGGGACTGCCATTATTTTGGATGAAATTTATACTGGAATGTAGTAGAGGTGGTGGCTGATTAGCCATTTGGTTACTCAATGATATCAGGTCTTTCTTCTCTAAATGCTCTTCATTTATTCATTCAATAAAGACATTGGAGAAACAGAAAACAAACATCCTTGCCCTCATGGAACTTACATTCTAGTAGAAGATCAAGACAGGAAGGAAGATAAATAAATAAATATTATTAATATGTAGTATGTGAGATAATTGCTAAGGAGAAAAGTAAAATGGGGAAGGGGAATAGAAAGGAGTTGGGATATTGATTTTAGAGTGGGTGGCTAAAGAAGGCCTCAATATAAGGTTAACAGTTGAGTAAAAACTTAAAAGGGATGAAGGGACATACCAAGGAGCTAAGGTAAGAGCATTCTAGTTAGAGTAATCAGCAAGTGCAAAGGCCCTGAGGCAGAATGTGCCTGGAGGGTTAAAGGAACAGCAAGGAGGCCATGGTGGGTGAGTGGAAGGGAGAGAGTGGGAGCAGATAAGGTCACATGGATATGAGTGTAGGGCAAGAGTTAGGGAGAGGCAGATCACATAGAGCCTAATAGTAGTGTGACTCTATCAGTTACTGTCCAAACCAGAACACTTTTGAGAGTGAAAAGAGACACCATGTATTATTACATCTGGACAGTAGGCATAAGCCAGGACTGTCCTGGATAAACCAGGAAAAATGGCCACACTACTTATACACCTTTAAAAAGCCTTTGGCTTTTTCCTCTGAATGAGATAGGAAGTTTTTGGAAAGTTACGTGCAGATGGGTGACATGATCCTGTTTATATTTTAACAAGAACATTCTGGCTACTGTGTTCAAAGCGTGTCCTAAATCAATGAAGAAAAAATATCCAATCTTAAATATGTGTTAATACCAATATATGATATGAGAATATTGTATTACCTAAAACTTAGTGTTTCCACTATGCCAAGCTAACTCATGTGACCCTCACAACAAATCTGTGATACACCACTGTAGCCTGAATTTTAAAATGAAGAAACTGAGGCACAGAGTGTTAATTTCCTGGAGATCACACTGCTAGCAAGTGGCAGAGCCAGGACTTAGATCCAGTCTGATCCCAGAGGCTGTGCTGTTAGCTAAGCGGCCATACTGCTTCTTGTCCATACACCTTATGAGACAAACTTTACAATTATCAAAATGTCATCCCTAGCACTGAAATAGACTTTCACAGACTGTCCAAAAATGAAAATCATTCCCTTTTCTCTTTTTCATTAAATCCAACAGCTTCTTTAGTTCCTTAAGACGGAAATAACACATCATATAGGAAAATGTGTACGAGAGCGAGATTGCCGTCCAAGATAGTGTCTATGTTGTAACTCTTGCAGAGTGCCTTGGAACATCTGGTAGACAGGATTTTTGTATCCTATACTCATTGTCATGTTAGTGAGGTCAACTAACGGAAGGAGAGCCAGAAAATAAAAAATAAATAAGCTGAGAAGAAAGGTTGAGTCTTTGATGGACTAATTGCCTAAACACATCTGCTCAGAGGAATACTTTTTGCCAAACGAATGTCTTATCCAGTTATCATGTGAAAGACTAGGCTACTTGTCTTTGGACACAACACAGAAAAATGAATGTCTATGACTCGCGCATAGTTTCAGTTGGGGTAGAGACATCAGGTTTTATTGATAAAGCTAAATGTTGCAACCCTCGGAGTTTACCAGATGCACAGGAATTAAAAGGAGAATGTGGAAGCATAACAGATGACATCTGGGATATGTCTAAACTGACAATTAAAAAGAAGCCAGAAATCCTCAATTTTTTAAGATTTATATATAATGCATATCTTGTGAAATAGTCCCATTAAATCTAATGAATAAGGAACTTTATTATTTATTCTTAACTTTTAAAGTAACAAATAAAAGAAACAATATTGAGCATGTTTAAAATGTCCAAAATCTACTTTCAGTTCTTTGAGGAATCTCCATACTACTTTCCATAGAGGTTGTACTAGTTTGCAGTCCCACCAGCAGTGTATAATTGTACCTTTCTCTCCGCATCCATGCCACCATCTGTTGTTTGGGGACTTTTGGATAAAAGCCATTCTCACTAGGGTTAGGTAATCTCTCACTGTGGTTTTGATTTGCATATCCTTGATTATTAGAGACGCTGAACATTTTTTCATGTGTTTGTTAGCAATTATCTATATTCTTTTGAAACGTTTCTGTTCATGTCATTTGCCCACTTTTTAATGGGGTCGTTTGGTTTTTTCTTGCTGATTTGTTTGAGTTCTTTGTAGATTCTGGTTATCAGCTCTTTATCGGATATATAGCTTGCCAATATTGTCTCCCATCCTGTAGGTTGTCTAGTCACTTGAATGATTATTTCCTTGGCTGTGCAGAAGCTTTTTAATTTGATCAGGTCCCATTTATTTATTTTTTGTTGCTGTGATTGCTTTTGGGGTGTTCTTCATAAATGTTTTGCCTAGGCCAATATCTATAAGAGTTTTTCCAACATTTTCCTCTAGAATTCTTATAGTTTCATGCCTTAGGTTTAAGTCTGTATCCATTGTGAGTTGTTATTTGTGAGACGTGAGAGGTGCCGATCCTGTTTCAGTCTTCCACATGTGGCTGTCCAATTTTCCCAGCACCATTTATTGAATATGGATTCTTTACCCCCAGTGTATGTTTTTGTCTGCTTTGTCAAAGATCAGATGGCAATATGAGGATGTATTCATATCTGGGTTCTCTGTTCTGATCCATAGAACTATGTCTCTGTTTCTGTGCCAATACCATGCTGTTTTGGTTGCTATAACCTTATAGTATAGCTTGAAGTCTAGAAAAGTGATGCCTCCCTATTTGTTCTTACTACATAAAGTTTCTTTTGTCTGTTTGTTTGTTTTTGTTTTTCAAATGTCACTGTGACTTTTTTTTTAACTGCTACTCTGTCCTGTCTTCTTTATTTATTTATTCAGGATATTATGAGGGTACAGACATTTTGCTTACAATGTGTTTGCCCTGCCCAAGCCAGGGCTACAAGCGTGTCCCTCCTCCATACAGTATGTTCTGCTTCCATTAGTTGTGGGTTTACCACCCCCAACCCCTCCATCCCACCCCACAGGACCCAATGAGTATTACTACCATGTGAACACCTTAGTGTTGGTCAGTTAGTACCAATTTGATGGTGAGTACATGTGGTGCATGTTTTTCCATCCTTGTGATACCTCACTTTGAAGTATGGGCTCATCTTTTCTGGTTCCATACGAAGCATAGAACTATATATTTCTAGTTCTGTTAAAAATAACATTGGCATTTTATTGGGGATCTTACTGAATCTGTAAATCAGTTTGATAGTATAGACATTTTAACAGTGTTCATTCTGCCAATTCATGAGTACAATATATTTTCCATCTGTTTATATCCTCTGCAATTTCTTTCCTTAGTGTTTTGTAGTTTGTGTATCAAAATAGGAAAGGTAATGGATACACATTTCTTGGCCAAATACTGAAAAACATATTATGCTCCATCCCACATGAGTTTTATGTTAGATAAACCAATTTTTCAAAATGTCTATACAAAAAACATCTCTGACCACTGTGAACTTTTAGCTTGAAGGAAGACTTAAGACTTCATTTCATAAAATAAAAATATCTAAAATACACCAAAGTTTTTCTTTTAAAATGGTGTCATTTATGTCATAAATATGGTATTTCACTGCATATTTTCATTGTTTCCACAAATATTATTTGCTTATAGAAGCTAAAGCTATGAAAATTTGGGTAGTGTTACATTATTTGAGTCATAATACTTTTGAAAACTTTTAAACATTTTATTGTAGTATACATACAGAAAAATGTGCATAAGTGTCAGCTTTGTGAATTTTCACAAAATGAACACATGTGTGTAACCAGAATCAACAGCACCCAGAAGTCTCCCTGTCACTATCCCATACATATATGTCGAATATATATAAGTATATATAAAATACATATAGATGTATAAAGATAACTGCAATATTTATGTATCAACATATATTGCAATGTACTAAATATATACTTTTAACATAATTCTTATTGATCATAATCCTGTTATATTTTTAATCAGTAATTTTGGAGAACTATACCAAGACATGGTACAAAATTAGGAACTATGTAGAATTTCCTAGACAGAATTTTTTTCTAATTCTAAAAGCTTTAAAGACCTGTGTGGCCTATGTGTGAACCTTGTTTACTATATTTCTTTTTTGCTTTTCAATAAAATCTATTATCTTCTTCCATAATGGATAATTCACAAATCAACTCACACATTGACTAAGCATCTGTAGAAAATATGGAGAAATCTAGATAGCCATGCCTTCTAGTTGCTCATATTCTATTTGAAAGTACAAGCAAATATTCAATAAAATTACCCTAAATACCAGGGAAGTTTTATACTCAAGTATTGTGTTGAACTTTTTGAGGCCACAGAACACAAAAAAATAATATTTTTAATGTGAAACACCTATAAACATTTTCTTTAAAAATAGAAAAACTGTCATCTCTCCTTCTCCCAGAGTAATATATACAGCTTAAACAAAATTAATCAAATTAATCTCAAGAGATATAGAAGGAAAATTAGGTTTTAGCATTTTCCATTACTGTTATAATAAATGGATTTTTATTTTAAAACTTTAAAACACACCATGAAACACAGATTAAGAAGCACTGATTATAGATAGTAAATGTTGTAAGAGTCAAAGTTGAATTAATGGAGTTTTCCAGACAATCTGTCTAAGATTATTTTTGTGAAACAATGTATTGTGAGTTTGCTGGTTGCTAGGTAAATCTTTGAGGTTTAGTTGTAATTTGGCTACTGTGTTACACTAACACAAGACTGGTAGAGTGGGAAGTGTCGATATAGAAATTTATGAATTTTCTTACCTCTGTTCTATAAAAATCAGGGACTATTTCTTTGGTAATGGACAAGAAGGCATGTCACAGACAAAGGGGAAGTGGGGAAAAAGATAAGACATACCCCATGGTCCTTGTGTGTGTATATGTATGTATACATGTAATTTTGTGGAACAGATAGTCTCTGCATACATCAGACCTTTCTAACATGTTGGGCAAAAGGACAGGGGAGCAACAGGGATGGAGGAAAGGAAGCAGAGTTGGGTGATGGAGTTCCACTCTTGGGACACAACTATGCAATTCAGCCAACACTCAAAAGACATATCAAATATATTTGAGAAAAGGAGGGAGAGAGCAGAAACTCAGAGTGTGAGGCATCAACACCTATAGTTCCAACTATGTGAATGCAGCTTGAGGAACCAGAACACTGAGCTGTTTATAATTTTACACAGGCATTCATTCGAATCAGCCCTCCCTGCAGGCTGGTGTAATAGAGGCAGCCTCTCAGTGGCTATACCAGAGCCCACTTCTGTGGTTTTGTGAGTCTTTGCTTGTTTGCAGTAACTATAATGAACTCTCATGAAGTGATAAACATTTACTTTCTTTGTGGAAATGGCCCAGAAGAGAAAGCTGGTACTAGAACTGAAGATGTCTAATAAAGTTGAATCTTAGCCATAAATTTTGGATAAATGATGGAGTGGAGAAAAATAAGTGCCTTAGGGCTTAATATTTGTCATTCAATCACTTTTTAGGTTCTAGGATCCTTGGTACATCCCCACCTTCTGTTCAGACGACCTGTCCTCTGCTAAAGACATGCACATACCTGTGCAGGGCAGTTCCTGTGCTAGCAGTGGGTATGCTCTCACACATTTTTCCTTTGGTATTCCATACATCAGAGAAAATGCTAAATTTTATTTTTTGAATAGGGAATGCATGTATATGTATTTAAAAATCAAGAAAATAGAAAAAGGTATACATTGGGAAGTCTTCCCCCTAGACCAGTCCCTGACCACCCAATTTCCACCCCCCACCCTGACCACCCAATTTCCACCCCCACCCCCCACCAAGGGAAGCACCTTTACAGGATTCTTCTGTATCTTTCCAGTGTTTCTTCATGCACATATAAGAAAATCCAAATATATATTCTTATTCTCTCCCCTGTTTCTTATACAGTGTTCTGCACCTTGCTCTTTTCAATTGACGGCATATCCTGGAGATCTTTGAATATCAATATATAAAAAGCTACCTCATTCTTTTTTACAGTTTCATTGTATCCCATTGTGGGAGAGTGCCATAGCTTATATAATCCATTGTTCCAATCTTTTGTTTTTACAGACTATGCTGCAATCATAAACATATGTGTATGTCATATTTATCAATATATGCATGGTTATAGCTATATGAGAAACTCCCACAATTTAAAGTCTTGCATCAAAGTTTAAATGTATGCATTTCTTTGATAGATATTGCCAAATTGCCCACCATAATAGTTGTACTATGTTGTACTCCCACCAGCAATGTATAAGAGTCTCTAAATCCCCATCATTTAAACATATTTTTAGATTAGGTATTTTTCTTTCCTTTGGATTATCTTTAAGTAGAAGAGAATAGGGAGGAACTTTCTTTTTTCTTATCCACTAAGGTTACTTACAAAAATGGTAACAAAAAAAAAAAAAGGCCGGGCGCGGTGGCTCTCACCTGTAATCCTAGCACTCTGGGAGGCCGAGGCGGGAAGATGGCTCAAGGTCAGGAGTTCAAGACCAGCCTGAGCAAGAGTGAGATCCCATCTCTACTAAAAATAGAAAGAAATTAGCTGGACAACTAAAAATATACAGAAAAAATTAGCGCATGGTGGTGCATGCCTGTAGTCCCAGCTACTCAGGAGGCTGAGGCAGGAGGATTGCTTGAGCCCAGGAGTTTGAGGTTGCTGTAAGCTAGGCTGATGCCATGGCACTCTAGCCCAGGCAACAGAGTGAGACTCTGTCTCAAAAAAAAAAAAAAAGTATTATAAAGATGCTTCTGACTAGCCATGTGACCTTGGGTAAGTTATATGTATGATATTTCTGTCCCTCAGAGTTTTCTTACCTCCAAAATTAGAGTATTGATCTAGATCAGTGTTTCTCCAGCTTTTTGGTCTCAGGACCCCTTTGTAGTCTTAAAAATTATTGAGGACTCCAAAACTGTTACGTGCACTCTCACTATTGATATTTATAATATTACAAGTTAAAACTAAGAATTTTATAAAATATATATTTATTCACATGAAAATAAGCCCATTAAATGTTACATAAATAACATATTTTTATGAAAAAATTATATTTCTAAAACAAAGAAATTATTTAGTAAGAAGAGTGGTATTATTTTACATTTTTACAAATCTCTTTAAAGTCTGACTTAATAGAAGACAGCTAAATTCTCATATTAGCATCTGCATTCAATCTGTTGCACTATGTTGTTTTGGTTAAAGTATGTGAAAAAACTCTGATCTCTCATAAATATATAGTTGGAAAAAAGGAGGAGAATTTTAATAGCCTTTTCAGATAATTGTGGATGTTCTTTGATACCACATCAAAACTCTCCCAGTGGCATTTTCTTAAAGATTAGTTGTGATGTGATATGTAATCTGAAACCATATTAATGAGCTCTTCATTCACTATTAAAACCTGTTGGTCTCTCTTGTACTTTGCATAGATCTTATTCATGTGCATGGTTTTGTAACATCAGACATTGGCCATTAGGAAATTGCTGATTTATACAGATCTTCTACATGTTGACTTATGTCATTATATAGTATCAAAAAAATGCATCCTTTAATATCACCACTAATCTTTTGTCACACAGAATATTAAAAATCCAGGTACCCAAGCTCAAGATGCATTAAAAATGTAGTTCATCAAGAATAGCCTAAGGGAAACTGATGAAGCATTATCCATAAAAGAAAACATTGACAAATTGGACCTCAACAAAATTAAAACTTTTACTCTGCAAAAGACCCTGTTAAGAGGAGAGAAAGACAAGCTATAGAGTAGGAGAAAATAGTCACTAACCAAATGTTCAACAAAGGATTAGTATCCAGAATATATAGAGAATTCTCAAAACTCAGTGTTAAAAAAATTAATCCAAATAGAAAATGGACAAAAGACATAAATAGGAATTTTACTGAAGATGACAAATAAGCAATTTTACAGATTTTACAATTTTACAGATGACAAATAAGCACATTAAAAGATGTTTAATATCCTTGGCCTTAGGGAAATGCAAGTCAAATCCACAGTGAGATATCACTATACATGTATCTGAATGGCTGAAATTTTAAAAATAGTGAAAACACCTAATGCTGGCAAGGATGAGGAGAAACTGGATCACTCATACCATTGCTGGTGGGAATGGAATGTACAGCCATTCTAGAAAAGAGTTTGACAGTTTCTTATAAAACTAAACATGCAATTACCATAAGACCCAGCAATTGCACTCTTGGGCATTTATCCTAGAAAAAGTAAAAATTACGTTCATGCAAAAACCTGTACATTAATGTTCACTAGAGCTTTATTTGTAATAGCCAAACCCTGGAAATAACTTAGATGTTCTTCAATAGGTGAGCAGTTAAACAAACCATGGTACATCCACACCAGGGAATACTACTTGGCAATAAAAATGAACAAGCTGCCAACACACACAACTTGGATTAATCTCAAAGAAATCATGTTGAGCAAAAAAAGCCAATCTCAAAAAATTGCATATTATGATTCTATTTATACAACATTCTTGAAATGACAGAGTTATAGAGATGGATAACAGACTAATGGTTGTCAGGGGCTAGGAATGGTGAGGGGCGGAGGGAAATAGGGGTACAAGAGGACATCA
Organism: Cheirogaleus major; assembly: GCA_963574435.1. Lineage (NCBI taxonomy): Eukaryota > Metazoa > Chordata > Mammalia > Primates > Cheirogaleidae > Cheirogaleus > Cheirogaleus major. Next base: position 35,426 of record CAUYPO010019770.1, read on the forward strand.
TAAGGGATCCTTGTATGGATGGACTTGTTCTGTATTTGATTGACAGTAGGTACACAAACCTACACATGCGATACAGTTGTATAGAGCAAAATACACACAAATGAATGTATGTAAAACTGGGGAAATATGAATTACATTGGCGAAACATACCAATGTCAAAAAAAAGTGGTTGTGCCATTTTACATTCCCACCAGCATTATATGAGGGTTTCGATTTCTCCACATCCTCACCAACCCTTATTATTATCAGACTTGTTCATTACAGCCATTCTAATGGTGTGGGGTGGTATCTCATTGTGGTTTTAACTTGCATTTCCCTAATGACTAAGAATGTTGAGCATTTTCCACGTCCTTACCTACTGGTATATCCACTTTGATGAAATGTCTATTTAGTTCCTTTGCACATTTTTAATTAGGTTTATATTTCTAGTTTTTAACTGTAGTTCTTTATATATTCTAGACAGAAGTCCTTCATTACATATATGATTTGCAAATATTTTTTCCCATTTAGTGGCTTTTTTTTATTTTTTAAGTGTTTTTAAGAGCAAAAATTCAAAATTATTTTGGCTATTCTAGATCCTTTATATTTGTATGCGAATTTTAAGATGAATTTGTTAATAGTTTCAGAGAAACCAGTTACAGACTGGAGTTCTAATATTAAAATAATCATACAATTTAAGAGCTGGCAGAGAATTTAGAGAGAATCTAGTCCTAGCCCAACATTTCTTATTTGGCAGAGGAGGGACTCAAGGCTCAAAGATATTTGACAGGGCTAGACCTAGAAGCCAGCATTTCTAACGTTCCTTTCTTCCCTCTCTGCACTAAATAGAACTTGTGGTTTGAATACTCTCTACACCATACATTGCATTTACCTAGAAGACAGCCAGCTTTCTAAAGCTTTAATGGGTAAATTATTAAAATGTACGTCATTCTGATGTGAAGTTTCATGATATGACTATTAACTCAGCCATCTTGAGTTGGTCTATTTCACTTTATGCCTCACTATTAGTAATTGTAAAGTTTTATATTTTGATGAATTTATGATTAAATATTCAAAATCACCTGAATGTTATTTACTATCACATGTCAGCGTCAATTGTGTTTTTTTCCCCAAAACATACATATGGTATCATTTTCTTTGTGCTGCATACCATATCCTTGTTGGCTCATTTTTCCATCTACATACAGGATAATTGTGACCACATGACACTTTACAATAAAGAACTAACTCAAGTTCTTAGGAATTTATACATTTAAGCATTAAATAAGCTGCATGCTTTCAAATATGCCATTGGTTTTCCCTTTTTCTCATTCATCACCACCATGCTCACTGATACATTTTGGGGGACTACAAACCCCCAAATCTATATGCAGGGATCTCTGCTAGTCTGTTTTGTCTTGTTTTGTTCTGCTTTGTTCTGTTTTGCCTGCTTCTTTCTTTAAAATAAGCACTAGCATGTCCTATCACAGAGACTGATGATTACAATCAATTATAAAAGTTCTCCATTAGGTTTGGGGGCTTATTGTGTGTCCAGGTCAGAGCACCCATTGTCTATAATTAATTATTCTTGTGCCTTGTTATGACAGAATGTAGGAATCCCCTGATGACCTATGTGTGAAATCTTTTCAACTTCAGGAAAAACCAGAGTTTTTTCTCTCCAGCCTGAATCTTCTCTCTGTTATGAAGTAACCCTTAGAGTACTGACACATACAATCAGTGCTAACCTTGCAAGTTCAAAATCGAGGACATCTAATTTTTTGTCTTTAAAGTTTTATTCTTCTCCATCCAATGATCCTTTGGTTGTATGCTTGCCAAATAAGTGGAAGTCTCACTTATTCGTGAGACTTCTGGATTCGTATCCTTACAGCAAACAGAGTTATTAAAGAGAGATATTTCTTTTGATTCCCAGCCTTCAGGTAACTGAGACGAGAAGGGATGATAAGCCCCTATCTTGGGGGAACAATCTTTCCTCTAAAGAAAAAAACCTTCATGGCTCTGGAACTCTGGCTTTAAAAAGTACTTCTCCCGCCCCCCGCTTTTTTTTTTTCTCTTCCACCTGGTTGTTATTAAATCTATGTATTTCAGATTCTAAAAAGTTAAGATCTCAGCAAAAATTGAGACACTGAATATTCAGTAGTGAAAGATGTGGGTAGGAAGAAGGAGCAACAATTCTATACCTTGCAATCTAAATGCAGCTTAACAAGAAGCAGTTTCATGGAACCCATCTTACAGAAACGAATGTTTATGGTTTGCTATGGGCCAGGCCCTGTTCCAAGTTTGCATATATTAATTCATTTAATACTCACATCAACCATATGGCATAGGTACCCTTTTGAGGGACAGGTAATGTGTCTGAGCTATGCCAGGGGACAAAGCAGCCCGGTTCCCGAGCCTGTTCTCTTTACCATTTAGGCCACACTGCTGCCTTCTTCTGTTGAGTTCCCCTGGAAGACTGCTTAGAGCTTCTTGAGGGGTTATTTCTGTTGATCTTCTAGGCAGTGAGTTGCTTGGAAAGCAGTCTTTTGTTCTTTTGCGGCTTGCCACCACGCTGCACCTGGTGACCTGGACCATAGGTGACCACACCATAGGCCATCAGTGGTTACGGCTCACATTTCCAGATACTTCTGCTTGCCCTTGACGTGGATTGTCTCTTCTGTGGCCCACAGTAATCCTCTAAGGTAGCTACCATGGCTCTCTTCATTGTATAGAGGAGGAAACTGAGAGGTGGAGAGGTTAACCAACCTGCCAGGGTCACAGGGTCAGGAAGATGGCAGAGCTTGGACTCAGTCCGCCCCAAGGAGTCCAGCTTCAGGGCCCACGCTATGACCTATGATGCCAAGCCACTTGCTTTAATTAAAAGGAGGGCTTCTCTATACCCCTAGCTCAGGGCACCCAGGGCTGGAGTCAAGACCATTTATGGAATTACTGCTCTGCTCTGCGTTTGTCACACACTCCAAATTCTTGGACTGGTCAGGAGACAAGAAGAGCCCATCCGAGGAGAAAGTGTATGGATAGAGGGGAAGATTTTATTACATTTGTATGAAAGCCCTGCTTTGATCCTAAAGCAATTAAAGCATAACGGAAGAGCAAAAGCCATTCTCAGTCATGCAAAGTGATGTATTTATTTTATAGTATCTGATTTGAGATTTGCAATAGCCAGAGAGCACGTTCTCATTAAAGCCCTGTCCTGGCCATCACAGACTTCATAATCATCTCAGTCTGTCCTGTTGGAAGACGTTTTTGTTTACTATTGATTCAACTTCCTACCAACTTCTACATCCCAGGCTGTTGCCCAGAAGGAAAGAAAAACCTCAGGACCTCACTGTTTGAAGACTGATACCTGGTCAGTCACGTTCAGTTCCAAGTGACCCTACAATTTATGTTGAGGGGAAGAGAACATTTTATTTACTTTGAGGTTTTCAGCTATTACAGACTGTACTCGTAAATCCCTTATTCCCGTCTAGGACCGGGAGAGCGAGTTGTGGGGGGAGGAGAATCCCTCAGCCTCACTGAATGGGGTAGAAGGAAAATTGTAACAGCACAAAGAAAACTGTGCCACTAGGTTTATTTGTTCCGTTTTAAGATGCCATGACAATAACAAAAATGATGTCCAAGTAATGGGATTAAGTAGCAAAGGATATTAACATCTGGGAAGGATAAAGAAGGGTAAATTCATTTATATTATTCTCTTTTCATTGTCATGCATAATTGGTACATTTTAGTTTATGATTACAAATTACAGAAATTGAAAATAACATTTGTGTGGTGTACATTCAGTTTGCAGAATTCTCTCATATGCATTGTCCCATTTGTACCTCCCAACTAGTCATCATATTAATACCATTGTGGCAGGCATGAGAAGCACCCCCATTTAACTAACACAGAAATGGAGACTTCCTGTGGGTAACTGGCTGACCCAAGGTCACAATTAGCAGCAGGGCAATCTTGTTCTAGAAAGTAAGTCTTAGAAGTTGGGGGGTTTGTTTTGTTTTGTTTTGTTTTGTTTTAAGAGACAGAGCCTCACTCTGTCGTCCAGGCTGGAGTGCAGTGGCATGATCACAGCTTACTGTAAATGCCAACTTCCAGCCTCAAGGGATCCTCCTGCCTTGGCCTCCCAAAGTGCTGGGATTCCAGGCATGAGCTGTTGCACCCAGCTCTAAGTCTCATAAGTTTGCAACCCAAATTGAATATAGGGGAAGAACAGCCTTATTTGGTAGTGCTAAGCCGGTGAGGCCTGGGACATTACAGCACCTGCATTGTACTGTACCTGCATTGCCTTAGGGACTACTGCAGTGAGAGGGTAATGGGATGCAGGTTACATAGCTCCAAAGTAGTAAGATTCTTTTATTTCTTGTGACTATACTATATACTTTCTTCTGCTCCTCCTGTACTATCTGGCTATCAGCTGTCATTTTTGCTGATCATGGTACCCCTAGAACAGCGGTCCTCAAAGTGCAGTTGGTAAATTAGAAGCAGCAGCACCACCTGAGAACTTGCTAGACATGCAAATTCTCAGGCCAGCATCCCAGACCTACTGAATCAGAAACTCTTAGAATGCCCCCCACCCTCGCACCTACCCTTGCAACCTGTAGTTCAATGAGCCTTCCAGGTGATTCTGATACTGTTAAATCTTGAGAACAGCTGCCTCAAAGCAATGATTCACACTGTTGGCTGTACATTAGAACCACCTGGGCAACTTTGACAACTACTGATGTTTATGTCCTATCCCCAGAGATTCTGATTGAATTGGTCTAGGACAGGGTTTTTCAACCTCAGCACTAGCAATATTTTGGGCTGGATGATTATTTGTTGGGGGGTCTGTCTTGTACATTGCAAAATGTTTAGCAGCATCTCAAGCCTTTACACCTGATGCCAGTAGCACACCCATGCCCAGACGTAATAACCAAAAATATCTCAGACATTGCCACGTGTTTCCTGGGGAGCAAAATTAGCCATGATTGGTAACTCCTAGTCTAGGGTCATAGCCCAGGCACCGGGATTTTTAAGAGCTCCCTAAATAATTCTAATATCCAGCTAAGACTGAGAACTGTGACTCCGGAGAGTTCCTATTAATGAGCAGCTTTGGATGTACAATGGGTTAAAGAACGATAAAAGCTGAGCTTTATAGCATTGGGTGTAAAGTAAGAAAAAATCACCCTGTGGCGAAGACTTAGGCACTTTGCCAATGACTAAAGTACATGGACTTTAGGACATAAATGTCACATCGACTATTTGGCTCTTTACATTTTTGCTGACTTTCTGCTTGTCAGGTATGTTCCAAAAAGCTGACATAAACAGATATGTTCCCCATATCTAAGAGGTCCCAACCAAGAGAGATACTTCATTGTATTAAATGTAGTGGTGGACATAGAGCCTGCATTTGGATCTAGCCACTCTAAAAACAGGGTGCTTATCAGTGTATCATATAGGACAAGTTCTTGCCTAAATCTTTTTTTGGCTGGTTAAAAAGTGCAGCCTGTCAATTTTATGATGCTGATTTTGACACGATCCAAATCAGCCACACAAATGCAGAATTTCTGTATTAATTTGTGCCATTTAAGAGCACTTTTATTTTCAGACAGGCATCGGAGACTCTATATTTCAGCTGTAGAAAAAAGGTAATATCCAATAAAATCCATGCTCAGCAGATTGCCTCCTGTTGTCTCAGTGATTTTTCTTTTTTTCGAGACAGAGGTTTGCTCTGTCGCCCCAGCTAAAGTACAGCAGTGTCATAACTCATTGCAACCGCAAACTCTTGGGCTCATGCAATCCTCCTGCCTCAGCACCCCGACTAGCTGGGAACACAGGTACGCACCACCACTCCTGGCTAATTTTTTTTCTATTTTAGCAGAGACAGGGTCTAGCTCTGGTCTTGAACTTATAAGCTGAAGCGATCTTCCCACCTCTGCCTCCCAGAGTGGTGGGATTACAGGCGTGAGCCATCGCGCCCGGCCTCTGATTCTTTCTGTGGTGTTCATCTGTGATGTGCCTGGGAAGGGGAGAACAGGATGTGCATTTAGGCCACCAGATACGCATTATCCCTAAGTTCCTGCTTTGTGGCTCTTCTGAAGCTGGGCAGTCTCTTCACAGCCCAAGTGAGATGTCTCTAAGCAAATAGCTAGTGGCAGCCCCTCTTCCACCTAGACTCTTGAACAGAACTGTATTCTTCCACTTAAACATCTAGATGGCATGTGTGCTGTTTCAATATAGAGTAGGAATGCCACTTTGGAACACTGATAAACAACTTTAAATAGAAAATAAAGTAGAAGATGAATACTGTTTGTTGTTTTCTGAGCAACATTGGTAGTATCTCATTTCAAAATATGAAACTATTGCCCTAATTTAATGAGCTGCAGTCATCCATTAATTCAACACCTACTATGTGCCAGGTACTGTGTAATGTCCTCAGAAGATATAAATATGACAATTACATAGCATAGACCCTTTTGTGGCAAAAAAATAAGCTATGACTGCTCCAAAGTGCCAAATGAACACTTTGAACCAATGTGGCTTAGCTTGTCACACTAGTTTGGTTTTTTTTTTTTCCCCACTAACTTTATAGTAACTTGTTAACATTAGTGAAATCAATTAGTTCTTTTGCCATGATCTAGATATTATCCTAAACAGTTATTTATTTATTCTTCTCCTAGTCTAAATTATTTCATCAACATGCTCTTAAAAGTCATATCCTTTTATTTAGGGAATAAAATTGCTTTCCAGAAAAATCACGCTAAAAAAAAGATCATAATACTAATAGATTGCTAAAATTTATTATTTCTACATGTTCCCCCTTGTTTAAAAAAAAGGCATGTGCTTTTATGTACATAGGAAGTTTTCTGGAAGCAAACACACTTAGCAATTAACAGTGGTTGCCCTTTGGGCAGGCAGTTTGGGGGCATTGATTAGAAGAGAGACTTACTTTTCATTACATAAATTTTTATACAGCTTAATTTTTACCATTTTAGGTATTACATTTTTAATTCTAAGCGCTAACACATAACAGAAAAGATACATTCCTAGTGATCTTTCAGAAGCTCCAAAATGCATCTTGTAAATAAGAGAAAAACAGGTGAACTCCACTGTTTGCCTCCATAATGCCGCCTTCCTTGGCTTATGTTTTATTGCTCAAACGGAGTGAGCTGAAAGGAGGCTTTGAATGTAAGATTGGCCCAACACTGGTTCTCTGAAAAAGATTAACAAGTAGGTCCTACTTGAGGTTAGGTAGCTAATGAGGGCCTCTCTGAGGAAGCCACATTTAACCAGAGAAGCAGAGAGGAAAAGAAAGGGGGAAAGCTGCCTACAGGCAGGGGCCTAATTTCCTTCTAGCAGCACAGGAACAGTTACTATCCACATATCCTTTCAAAATGAGGTAGCTATAAATTAGGGAAGTCAATCCTGTGATTATACCTAAACGTTTCCTCCAGTGATTTTTTTTCCCATCCCCTTTGTCTATAATTCCCATGAAGAATCAGTGCTCACTTCTAGGAAAAATAAAACACCACCACCACCACCACACCTGTTTGTCTCAAAGACAGACAATTCCATGATCTTTTTGCTGCCCACTGCTACCATGATGTCTTCCCTTTCCATCCCTCCTTTATGCCTCCTACTAACCTAATCCTAGTTAAAAAGCTTAAGGAAGCACATAAAAGGAAAAAATTCAATTGAGATTGGAAGACTCTGAAAGAATCCATGTCTAGTTGTGGGTTTTCTGGATCATATTCTTAGCACTTGTCACTCACGCCTTCACAGGATTTCAGAGTCTCCCTTATTAAGCAAGAAGAATATTTTTCATTTCTCTCATTTTTGGATGTGTGAATTGAGAAATGCATACATGTGGACTTCAGGATTCTCTTAAGTCTCCAGGAATGAGCAAACAACTCAACTATTCCAAAGTATATCCTGTAACAGTTCCTACATATTTTAATTACATATCTGTGGTCTTTAGTGGAGAATTACAATTCTGGGCCAGAATATAAATTCTTATTCTATGAAAAGTAGTTTTCAGGTTTTCTTATCTTTATAGGGGTGATTCATCTCAGAAATAATAAATGTTTTGTGTCTTCACTTGCACCAAGCATTAATAACCAGCAGTCAGCAATGGTAAAATTAATTTGTTAGCTTCATGAAAACAGTCAGAGCTTAGGGTAGTGTTTGTGTGAAGAGCTCTGTGGGTGTCCTTGGACAAAAGTTTATGTGGACATTTTGAGAAGACACTGATCAAGACTAGTTATGGAGAGATGAAGAAGAGCCCAGAGGCAGGACTGGATTGAAGGAAAGGTCCTTTTAGAAAACTATTTAAAATAAAGGGAAGGAAGTTTAAAAACTGAAAAAGGAAAACTTCTGAAATGAAGTCATATAAGATCTTAGCCATAATCACAGAATGATAGATTTCTCTATGTTACTAAATTCTCAAAATGCATACACTCTGATTTTGTATCTGGTTTCCCAACCTCTTTTAATGGGAAACCTCTTTCATGTTAATGACCACACTGACCATGAAGTTAAACCTCACATAATCTTTTAGAAATAGTGGAACAGAAAGTCAAAGCTCAACTTAGAGTTACTATGGCAAAAAGTACTTTGCAAAAAAAGGTAAAAAGGCCAAGTTTGTCAAGTTAAAAGGTTATCATTTCCTGTTGAGTAGAATAAGTTTAAATTCTGAGTCACTAAGCAAAAATTAGAAATCAATACCATTTTTACTCTTGAAAAAGAATCATACACTCAGCAGGGACTTCCCTCCCCATTCTAGGTAGCTGAACTATTATTTAAGCCCATGCTCCTAGTATCATACCTAATTAGACAAGTATCAGCAACTCCTGGGGGACTATTTGTTAGCTACCATGTTTCCCTGAAAATAAGACAGGCTCTTATATTTATTTTTCCTCAAGAAGACACCCTAGGGCTTATTTTCAGGGGATGTGTTATTTTTTTTAAGTACAGTACAACAATCTACATTTATTCAAATATAGTTAAGTCGTCTTCTTCTGGAACATCATCATAACTCTCCAAACCCCTAATTCCATCCTGAATTTCTTGCAGCTCTATTTCCTTTAGAACCATTGGCCCCAATCTCTCATGTCGAGCAGTAGAGCTCTCATGGGGCAGATGAGAAGGGCTGCTCGTCTTTTTACCGCTCCGCGAGAAATGCATGGGTTGTGCAGATACGCTGCGTAGCCACGCCCATCACTAAGTCTTATTTTCGGGGTAGGGCTTATATTGCATAAATGCTTAGAAATCCTTCTAGGGCTTATTTTATGGGTAGGTCTTATTTTCGGGGAAACACAGTATTACCGCACCCAAGAAATCCACACATACAACCCCTACCCCTCACTGCCCAGCCAAAGATTGGAACGTGTTCACAAGTATAGAGATCATAGACAGCACTCAGAAAATAAAAATGAATAAATCAGTTCCCCAGACTGCCCCCACTTCCCTGTTTACCCTAAGTTAGTCTGTGATCTCGTTGTCCCTAGATCTTCCCTCCCATGTTTACTCTCACCCCTGCAAGGAAAGCCATGCTGCATCCACCCCTCCTTCAGGGACCGGGAATAGGAGCCGGGTCCCCCAGGAAAGGAGAGGGGGGCCCTGGATGCCTGTGCTGGCTCTGCCCCTACCTGGCTATGGGGTCCTTGGGGGCACTGCAGCCCCCAGCCTCTGCCTCCTCATCTCTGCAGTGGGGGTGACTACCCCGTCCCAGGGCTGCTGTGATGATCAAGTGAGTTAAATATGGGAAAGGACTTTCTGGGCCACAAAACCCTGGAAACTGAAAGGCAAAAAGGAAGGTCAGGAAGGGGCCTGCTGGGAGGAAGTAGCTGCACCATCCTAGCTTCAGGCATGTGATTTCTCCTCCGCATGAGAGACCCCAGGGGTGACACAATTGCCTTCCAGCCTGGCCAGGGAGGGTTTCCACTGCCGGGCTGCTAGATCTAATTTTAAAAAAATAAAATAAAATAAAAACATTTAATTGAGAGTTTCCTAGTAAAACGTTAAAAAAATAAGTAGCTTCTGTGTTTTCATTTCTGCAGAACTGCTCAGAGCCCGTAACATGCTGCTGTGCGTTGTGACTCACCAGCAAAGGGGTGGTATGCAGGGAATCCTCTTTCATTCTTTCCTGTCCCTGGGGTCACTGCTCTCTGGCCCCCTTTGGGAAGCCTTGGTCTCAAGAATAAGTCCAGACCCCTTAAGCTGACGTTGAAAGCCCTCCATGGTCTGTGTGCCAACCTCCCTTCCCAGCACTCTCTGTCCCACCGCCCTGTGCAAACCTTTTGTTCCAGGGACCCCCCATTCAGTCTCCCTTGCTCACTTCTACTTCTCTGCTTTAGTTGTTACCTGTTCCTTCCTCTTGCTTTGCTTTGCCATTTATCTGAATCATCTCACCTTGGAGACCAAACTCAGACCTTCCTTCCCCTTGAAGCTTTCTCCATTGCCTCCATCTGTGGGCATCTCATCCACCTCTGAATCACCAGAGGCCTTAGCATTCGTGACCTTGCAGCGTCAGGCACCTTTGTGAAGGCGTCTTGACCCTGTGCACAAGTGTGTGCTCCTTGTGCTTCCTGGTACCTCCTCTCCTAGACCAACCCCGGCATGCCTCGTGCGACCTTGTAGTGCTCCACTGGAAGGGCAGTAGGAGGAGCAAAGGCACCAGCAAATCCGTGTGACCTTGAACCTCTCTGAACTTCAGCTCCCTCATCTGTAATATAAAGATGATAATGGCATCTACTCCACAGGATAGTTGTGAGTGCTAAATAGGATGATAGAGTGAAAGTCCCCAGTGAGATGACATTAATGGCAGGCCCTTAATCAGTACTGGTTCCCTCCTACCCTCTTGTTGAAACAAAAGGCATTGCAGAAAGGGGAGACATTTATTAAGCAATGCTCGTGTGTGAAGCACTTTACTTATATCTCAGATGTTAGAATTGTGACCTGACACATGGTCATTACTCCAGGACTGTCTTAGCCTGTTTTGTGCTGCCATAACAGAATACCTGAGACTGGGTAGTTTATACAGAACAGAGATTTATTCCTTACGGTTCTGGAGGCTGGGAAGTCCGAGTTCCAGGGGCCTGCATCTGGCAATGGCCTTCTTGCTGCGTCATCCCATGGAATAAGACAGAAGAGCATGAAAGCATGCAAAAGAGAGAGAGAAGGGAAGGGCGATGAACTCATCTTCTTATCAGGAGCCCACTCCCCACTCCCACAATAACTAACCCACTCCCACCATCACGGCATTAATTCACGCAAGAGGGCAGAGACATCATGGCCTGAACACCTCCTAAAGGTCCCACTTCTCAGCACAGCTGCTTCGGGGATTAAGTTTCCAACACATGAACTTTTGGGTACACATTCAAACCATAGCAAGGAGCATCAATCTAGAAGTGAGAAAACCACAATAAAAGGACTTTATAAGGTCATAGAAGAGTAAGTGACAGAAATTAAAGCAGAAATAACTTTGCTCTGATTAAAGAAAGAACTTCTTGCTCATGAATAATAAGACCCTGGAATAAGTGATTATTGGTAGAAGTGAGACTTTGGCTTCCAAAGATGTTCCAAGAAGAGAATGGACAACATTATTTTCAGGAGGATTTGGACATTTATTTGTAGGCAAGGGATCAAATATCCTGGCCCCTCCAGTTCTGGAATGTTCTGTGATTCCCTGAACAGCAGGTAGAGCATCCATGCCAAAAAAATATGCACCTGTACTGGGCAGGTGGTGGGAGGGGAAGGAGGGGATTTGTTGTCATGATAAGAAATAAAATCCATTTGTCTTCAATTGTCATCACTTCTCAGTAATTAACTGGTTGCTAATGCCTTAGATGAAGGTTCCTCCAAGCCATAATTGAACTTTAATAAGGTGTGCAAGGAATTATAGGAAAACAAAATGGCAATGTGAAGCCGAAATGTCAGGAAAGCTGTGTGTCAACTGCCAAATCCCTAAACTTGAGCGAGAAATTCATTAATACCTAAGAGCTGTCACAGCTTTCTCAGAATTAATGAGTATCTGAATTTATTCATGCAATTACCTTAAAATAATTAGCAAGCACCCAATTCATTGTTATGAACCTCATGGATTATCTGGAAATTCGCAGGCATCCAAGGAAGTGTATTAAAACTGCTGGGCTGGTGCCTGTCCCTTCAGAAATGGTGCTTTCAAAATAAGACAGGAAGGGTGGAAAGAAGAAAGGCAGAAAGGGAAAAGTGGAGAAAATACAATGTGGATGACTAATTAAAATATGAATAAACTTTCAACCTCACTATTAATCAGATAAACAAAAAATTAAAACAGCGATAGCCCATATTTTACTAAACAAATTGGCAAAGATTTGTTTTTAATTTTTAAATCAAATGCTGCTAAGATTTCGATGAGAAGGACACTCATGCAATGAATGTAGGAATGTAAATTGGTATGAACTCTCTGGAAGCACCTATTAACACGTTGGTTTTCATTCACCTGAATATTTATTAAGCACCTACTGTGCATGAGGCAGTGTGCTAGGGTCTGGAAGGCATCTGCAGACCAGACGTAGTATCTTCACTCAAGAATGGACAAATAGCCAACTGCACACAACCATTATGTGATGAGTACATAAATTATGGTTCACCTATGGAATGGCATAATTTTGTAATGGCTGGAAGTTATATTTTTACAAACTACTTAATGGTATAGGAAAATGGCCATGTTTTAATGCTAAATAAAACAGGGCAAAAATCTATCAAAGCACACAGTTCTATATGTGCTTAGAAAAAGATAGCTGGGAAAATATGAAAACATGATTACTGTTATGAGGGATTATGGTAATTTTTTATTCTGTTTATGTTTCTATATTGTCCATTTTTCTACCAAAGAAAATAGAAATCTGAAACGGAAATGTCAGAAAAGATGTGTCAAGGTTTTTTATTTTGTTTCTTTTTGCTTTATTATTATTTTTACAATAAATAAGCCCATTAGCTAATATTTGTTGAGGGCTGAGCAGGACATTCATCTGAATGCTTTCTGACTTAGTTGTTTAATTTCGACCATAATGCAATAAGGAAGGGACTACCATTCTGTCCATTTTACAGATAAGGAAAGTAAGGCACGGTAGGTTAGATAGCACAGCCGTTGAAGTGGCACACCTGGGGTTTAAACCCAGGCAGTCTGACCTCAGACCCTAGGATCTTAATCGCCATGCGCTTTGGAAATGGGGTGTTGATATTCAAATGTGCTTCCTCTAGCCCACCCCAATATTTATGTGGAAGGCGGCATAGTGCTATAGAGCAAAACCTAAACATGAAGTCGGGTGACCCGATTGAAGTCCTCATTTTGCTACTTCCTGTATGATCATGAGCACTTCATTTGTGGTTCATTGTGGTTTCTGAACCCCAATTTAATTATCCATGGGATGGGCTTAACAGTTGCTGCCCTGGCTTACATGCGGAGCATGTGGCATGTGTCAGCGTGTCGTTGTGCAGCATGATGTTCTCTACAAACATAAGGTCTAATCGTCTCCCTGCCAACCTGCGGGGCAGATGAAATGGCACAGCAGGTGCGAAAGCACCTTTTTAACTGTGCACATACTGGACGCTGATAATAAGTCATCCTTATTACTAGCTCACAGTGCACAGATGCTTGACTTGTTGTCTTAAGTGAGAGGCCTGGTTCTACTCCCGTCTCTGCTCCTCTCCAGACCTCAGTTTCCCCATCTGGTCAGTAAAGTGAAGAGGGCTCCATGACCTCCAGTGTAGCCCCAGCTTGGACATCGCAGCTTCCACTCTGTGATGAAAACCAGCACAACCGAAGGCAGGTAACTCCAACTCAGAGAGGGCAGCCCCCGAGTCAGAGCCGGATGTGGGTCCACAGGCTGGTTCTGAGTATTTAAAAGTGTTGATGAATGGACCAGGCTCAATAAATATTAGTCTCCTTCCTCTCCTTGAATCTAAGTTGGCACCGGCCCTGGCTTTCGCTGTAGCATGGTATCATTTTTGCTCATTAGAAAAATCGTTAGCATATTCTGCCTCAATTAAAACCTATGGTGGAAACATGGAAGGATTATTTTGCTTCCTCTGTGTTGCTACATCACAGTCTCTCTAGGACAATCCTGCTGTGTCTCGCTACATGAAAAAAACAAAAAGACGGTGAAATGAAACCTGTAAGAGAACACACCTCCTCCGGCTCAAGCAGAGGTGTATTTTAATGTTACCAAAGTTGCAGTTGCTTCTATTCTGTAAGACAACATCAGCCCACCTGTCTTTCTAGATTTAAACACTCACTAAACTTGCACAATATCTTATCAAATGATAAAAATCATTTCTCTTTTCAGACGTGGCTATCAGAGAATTCAGATCTGAATTCACAATTCACATGCAGTTTCTAACTCATCTCAAATGTTTGCTTCGGCTAATTTCACTCTTCTCTTATTTGCTTTCTACATTTGCTTTTTTAAAATAATTTTTGCTGTTCACTTTATATATCCTAAAATATTTAAATTTCCTCAAATTTTCTACAATGATAAAAATAATAGCATTCCTCCCGTCTACCCTGTCCTTATAATATTATCCAGTTAACCTGACCTTATTCAGACTTGAGATGTTATCAAACCCTTACTTCCAATATGGGATAAAAATAAGCAAGTGAGTTTTAAGAGTGGGGAGTGTAGTTCTTTGAGAGACAGTCAAGAGTAAAACAGAAAAAACTGCAGTGAAAATTAGAATTACTCAGACTGACCCCTCAGTTGTCATTAGCACCGGAGGGTGGCCCAGGCTGGGTTTGCTGTGGGGTGGCTTCCCCCTCAAGAGGGACTGAAGTGATAAGAGCTCCCAGATTGATTGTTCATGCCTCTGCCATTTATCTTGCAGACTTCTAGGTCCTTCCAAATGCTTCCTCCCCCTCTTCTCCTTCCAGCCTAGATCTCAGCTGCTGTCTGTAATCCATCAGCCAAAAGCTGAGGTCCAGCAGGTGAGGACACAGGTGTGATGTTCTCTCCTGCTGGCACGGAAGTCCTCTCCCAGCTCCAGAGGCATGGGCTGGGTGAAGCATCCTTTTTCTGCCCAATCTGGACAAAATGTTCCTATCTTAGCTCGGTTCTGGCTGTTTGGCTGGGAGCCTGCTATGAGCTTGGTGCCTGGAAAATGCGATCCGAATGTCACCCATTCAGATCCCGGAGCCACCTGTTCCCTGGTTTTTGAAGGTGGGTAGCTGAATCCAAGCCAGGTGCTCTCTCTCTGAGTGGACCTGGAGAACAGATCCGCAGCTGGGCAGGTGGGCTTCAACCTGCAGCTCTGCCGCCTGGGTGCTAGGACGTGAGCCACCTCCCTGACTCCTCCGAGTGGCAATTTCCTCATCTGTAACGTGGACAGATGGGTCGTTGTGAGGGTTGGATTTAAGAGGGGATGCTTTCCAAGTACCAAACCCAGAACTCAGTAGCCGGGGTATTCGTTCACTCGTTCCTTCACTCGTCATTCATTCCGCTGCCACGTGGGCGGTGCAGCTTTTCCTCTTTCCTCACTCTGCTGACTTCCAGGGATTTGTCACTGACTCTGAGGAGGCGGGAAGCGGAGCTTCCTGTACTCATCTCTGTCATGAAACAGCACTTGCCTGGGGCCATTGAAGAATGTTTCTGTTTCGGAGACTAAATTAGAATCTGCTCAAGTGACTGAGAGGGGCTGCTAAGAGGAGGAAAGGTTTTGAAGACACTAAAGGTTCTGAGCACTTTCGTCTCCACCTGGCCACGGATCTCCACTGGCCGTGCCCTCTGGGTTGAGTGGCGGGAGGGTGAGGCTTCTTGCCACTCAGGACGCAATTCCTGGAGACCAATTCTTCCAGCAAGTCACCAGGAGGAGAAAGCCCCCTGTGTAGACGGGCTGACTATTTTGATCAGGGGCAAAGGGAGTAACCAGCATTGATTAGCACCTACTCTGCCACATACTTGACTGTCATGTCATTAAATGCTCCCTACATTTTCATGAGTTAAGAATTATTCCCCCATTTTTATAGATGAAGAAATTGAAACCCAAAGAAAAAAGTCAAATAAGTTACATATTGTCGGGACTACAGCAATAGGCAAGGAATCTCTAAGGAAGGCTATTTAATCTTGGAAATTTGTTACACGTGTGTTACAGGCTGAAGGGGCGAAAGGTGGGTAGGGAGGTAACTTGGAGATTGGCAACTGCAGGAAGCTGTCGTCACCCTGCAGAGCTTGGGGAGGAAAGGGGAGAAGTGGCCTTACCAGGATCTAGTTGGGAGGGGCTGCGAGGCAGGTGCTAAAGAGATGATGGCATGTAGCCTGATGGCTGCTTAGACCAAAGACGGGGATGGCAGCCAGGGCTTGAGGGCTATGGTGGGACTGGCAATGCAGTGGTGCTGGGAGTGCCAAAAGAAGCTGGAGACTAGGGGCACTGATGTCCTCCATTGCTAGAGGGATGCAGACCTGAGCTAGAAGCTGGTAGACGGTCCCTTCTCCACTCCCCTGCAAGGCCACCCAGGCCTGCCAGTTTCCTGGCAGGAAGAATCTGGAGAATGTAGTTTTCAGAGTCCTGGCCCCAGCCAGCATCAAGAAGAAAATAGAAGGGTGGGTTCGAAGCTGAGAGACTATGTATAAATAGCAACCCCATATATCAAGCAAGAAGGGAGCTGAGATGCACCTCCCAGCCTAGCACCCAGGAGGGAACAAGCACTCACTTGGCACCTGCTATGCACCAGGCCCTGTACTGGCCCTGGGAATACAGAACTGGACAGGAGAAACCCTGGCTGTCAGGGAACTTCCAGGCTAATGAAAATGATGAAGCAGTTTCATACTGTACTTGTCTGACTTCTGTGGTATCTCCAGGAGGGTGAGTTTTCTGGGAGGCTAGAGGTCTAGGTACACATCCTAAAGCCACCACATTATGCCCACATAGAGACCCATATTGTGGGTGGCCCAGCTCCCATGCCTCATGCTCTGGGTCAGTGCACACCTTCTGCAGTGATTATGTCTAGTTCTCCCCCCAGGCTGCTTTTTTGCAGGTCTAGAGTTTTGCCACCTTGGAACTACACATTGTTCTCCTATGCAGACCTATATTGTTTTCCTAGTGACATAGGCTATTATTATAAACCCCTGCTGTTTAAATGTAGGCTCTATTGTTTATACAAAGCAGAAAGCCAACTCTAACTAACTTTGGCAAAAGAAGGAGTTTATTGGAACAATTCTAGGGTATCTCACAGGGTTCAAGTGCATTTGAGCTCTTAAAAGAGTTGGAACCAGGATGGAGTGCCATAGGGACTCCACACTTGCCATTACTGCTCTCAAATGCCCTATTTCTCCTCCTCCTCCTCGCCCTTCCTCCTCTTTCCTCCCCGCTTTCACTGTGGATCCCCTCTTCTGCCCTCACTCCACAGGGGCAAGACAGGGCCAACATATTCCTGATGTAATAGTACCTTCCATGTTCACAAAAAGATTTGTTTTTTTTTAATTCCAGCAAAGGAACTGATTGGCCCAGCTAGGGTCAAGTGCCCACCCTAAACAAATCACCTGGCTCAAGAAAGCAGGTTCACATGAAATGACTGTCCCTGGGGGTAGTCAGTTCCCAGAAAATTGGAGCAGTTCCCAGAAACAGAGAAGGGCTAGTCATCAAGTAGGATCATATTACGACAGAGTGTGTTTATTACAGTGAATGATGGCACCACACATTTCATCTAATCATGCCCCTATTGCTGGACATTTCTATTGATGCTTATTTAAGATTATAAATAATGCTTCGGTACATTTCTTTATAAATAAACCTTTTCCATAGTTAGGATTGTTTCCTTCAATTACATTCCCAGATGTGAAATACTAGCTTAGAGTCTGAGTAGTTGTTTTTTTTAAAAATCAGATTATCCAAAAACCAATACTTATTTTACTATTGTTGCTATGGAAACTTTTTCTCTGTTGCTAGGCAATTGGTAAAATATTGGGTAGTATAGACTAGTCAAAACACACAGACTATCTGTAGAGACCAAGTCTGGAGTTCACTCAACTTTTAACTGGCTCTATGACCTTAAGCTGCTTATTTGGTGATTCTGATTATTCTCTGTTCTTCCAAAAATGAAGATAATAAATAGCTTTTCTAACTTGGTTATTTGGAGGATTAGGGAAATATATGAAAAACAAAAGCAACTCTCACGGTACCTGGCACATAGTAGGTGTTTGATAAATTGCACTTTTAAAATTATATTTTAAATGTTTTAAAGGAGATAATAATTACTTTTCATCATGAGATTAATACTATTCAAAATGAGCAATTCATAGCTTCCTAGAATGCAAAAGACCTTAGCACAGCCCAAGTCCAACCTGTAGCTGTCCACCTGGGATAGCTACATGTCAGAATATCTACATTTCACCTATTTAGCCAGAATCCATGAACCAGGAAAAGTTCAGAGGTTTAAGCAACCTCTCCTACACTGCTATCTCGATTACTGACTGCCACCAAGTAGCATGCTGGCAGGCTTTAGAGTTACAGGGAACAGAACTAATCACTTCCTCCTTTGGGTCTCCCTAAGCACCATGTATTCTTCTCTCAGCCCATCACCAAGCCCTTATTGAGCTTTTTTGGTTTATGTGTAGAAAAGTGTAGGGTGGCACCCATGTTCCAGGGTCCAGGAAAACTCTGACTCTAGCCTTCAGTACCACGGACAGGGACATGCTCGCCCGGCGGGAAAGGTGCCATACACTCCAATCTGGCTACATCAACAGCTCAAGGAATTTACTACCTGCAAGATACACATAGAGGGTGGCCATCAAATCTGGAAACATTGATGCATGCATAATAAATGGTTGAGATGCATGATAAAATAATGCAGATGCATGATAAAATAATATCTATTTTTCCAGTGAGGCTCAAAGGAGAAAGTAGTCAGTTCTACCTGAACAGAGGGTGTGGTCATTTAACTGAGTCTTGGAAGATGGAGCTAAGTGGACTAAGGAGGGACTGGGCATTCCAAGTGGGAGGAGAATTTGTGCAAAGGCCCCAGAAGGGGCCCAGGGACCCATACCAGCCTTTCTTGCTCTCTCTGTCCTCTCCAGAGAGAGAGAGAGGGCTTCTCTGCATTGCTGAGGACTCCCAGCTGGGTGTGCATTGACCTATCATGAGTCCAAATTCTCAGGGTAAGTATCTAATCCTTTATGAAAGGATACAGCTATCCTTTGAAGACAGAGAATGGATCTATAAATGCTCAGAAGCTTCTGAGTGACAAGAGTGGATTCATCTCTGCATGCTGGACCTTAACTCTCTGTCCTTGTCTGTTTTATCACAACCGAATCCCCTGGGTGGAAATCCTACCTCTCAACGCCATGAAGGGACCAACTAATGAGCTGGGTGTCCCAAACATCTGAGCATGTTCTCTCAAAGCCCACCTTTTGAGTCCTCACTTTATTTCATGACCCTGCCACTCCCAAGATAAGCCTTGCCGTTCACTTCACCCATTGATTCATTTAGTTAATATGTGTGGAGCTCTCAGTACATGCCATGCACTGTGTAGGGTACTGAAGGCACAGCAGAGAACAAAGTCCTGGTCTTTGCCCTCAATGAGTTTACAGTCCAGTGGAGAAAACAGATATTTATCAAGTCATCTTGCACACATACATATGCCAATAAGGTCTGCAAACACGGATATTGTTTTATTTTATAACAAATTGAAGATGTCCTTATTGATATCATGCATATTCACCTAAGTTTTCAGACTTCATGGAAACCCTATATAATTATAGACTGTGTTAAGAAAAAGCACAAGTCATTAAAGATTGAGATCTAGAGAGGGTGAGAGATTCACCCATGAGAACATCGTTAGTTAAAAGCAGAGCTGGGAGACACCCAGGGCCTTACCCCCTGCTCCAGCTCTTGCCCTAGAGCCCAGAACAGAAATTAATGAACAAGACTTGAAGCCCATGCAATGGGAGTTGTGTCTGCTGGGAGCTGCCACCATCCCTACAAGACCCTCTTCTCCTCGCCCGGGAGCCAGCTCTCCCCTCTCTGTCCTTCGTCTTCTGGGAAGCCCAACTTCGACCCCAAAGTGTTGGGTCAAACCTGCAGTCACAGCTCTAGTGCTGACTCGTCCCTGGAGCATAGCTTAAATCACGGGTGTTTGCTCGCGCTTGAAGGAATGGAGGCCGCGGAGGGAGCGTTTAGCAGGACATTTTATGCTGCTTTTCCTCGCCAGGAAAACCTGCCCCTCCTTCCTCTCCTCACTTTTCCCTCTGAGCAGGGTATAAATTATTTTAACTATCTTTACTTAAAGCTCAACAACCTGTAAAAGAAAGCTAGTTGCCTTCTGGTTTTTAACTGCTTACAAAGAAAAGGGCAGAGCCCTCGGGGAAAGGGGAGCCTTGGGGCTGGGAGAAAAGGGGGTAATAGACAGCCTCTGTGACAATGGCCACCAGCAGCCTTCAGCCTTGGGGAGGAGTCCTTCAGCCTGATGGTACAGACATGTCCCTGCTCCGGAAGAAACTCATCTGATGGGGAGAGCACAGTTCTGCGCCAGCGGGAGTCCCAGTCTGATGGGAGAGGCACAACCCTGCTCTAGGGAGTCCCAATCTGATGGGAGAGGATCACCCGTGTCATAAGAGGAGTCACAATCTGATGAGACAGACAAAGCTCTGTACTGAAGGAGCCCCTTCTCCAACAGGGGAGAGAGGTGACTGTCTTTCTTCACAAATTAACAGCTGCAAATGAAAAACCCAGAACCCCAGGAGCTCTGCAGGAGCGCACTGTGCTGCCCTGCTCAAGCTTTGCAGCCCCCATCCAGGTTGAAGGCTACCACCCCCCTCCCATCATGGTGTCTTGTGGCTCTTCCATGGCCTGCGTGGCATTCACTTGGGCAGCCCTGGCTGGGTGTCACAGCCGGTCCAGCATGCCTTTATTAATGCATGTCTCACAGAGGAGCTAATTAAACTTAATAGTCCCACACAGGGAGCAGTGGGTCTCACTCCGGACAGGGCTCAGGCTCTGGGGAATTGAGCAGAAGTCTTATGGCTGCTGCGTGGCTCTCCAAAGCAGGTCTGCAGTGAGCCTCAGTCCAAACACATCATGTGAAGTGACACTGTCTTAAACAAACCACGGCAGGTCTCTGGCCCCTTGGGTAGAGGGCATAGCATTTTATGAGCTTGCACAACGTGGCAGCTACTCTACACATGTTTGCTTATTTCCTGTAATCCTAACCACAGCCTTGAGATAATTGCTGTAATTACCATTAAAGAGTGGAGGACAATGGAGAGTCAGGGAGTTGGGCAATTTACCCAAAGTCACATAGATTCGGTAGTGGAGCTAGGCTTCAGATACTAGTGTGATTCCAAAGCTCCTGCTTTTTTCGCTGTACCACGATGCCTCTCCAACACACTCAAAAACGATTCTGGAGTTGGGGAGTGGGCAGAAACTTGCTCAGACATTAGGCACAGAGTGACTCTTCAGAGCAGGTTCAGTGGGCCCAGTAGCTAAAGGGAAAGGTGAGTGTACAACCTGGGAGTGCCAGGTATAGTAAAAGTAAGCCAGTGATCCTAAAACTCAGGACAGGTGAGAATCACCTGAGAAGCTTATTTAAAGGCCAGATTCTGGGCCTTCCCGCCAGAGAGTGTGGCTCAGTAGCTTTGGGCCTGGCCCAGGAATGTGCATTTTATTACCATCCCAAAGCAGTCCCGATGCAGCTGGCCCCCAGAAGGTATCTGGAGAAATGCCCAGATAACCTTCCCCCTCTGTGCAGTGCATTATCCTCTGCAAAAACATGCACAACCCTGGCAGGTAGACAGGGCAAGGCCTATTAGTCTAATTTTAAGAAAGATTGAGCTTCTGTACAGTGAAGGGACTGGCGTAAGAACACAACAAGGAGTGGTAGGACCCGGGGCTGACTCTCATGCCTTCTTGCCTCCAAGTTCTGCGCTCACTCGAGCATGCGGTATTTCTCCCTAGGGTGAGATGAGAGCGGAAGTATACAGGTACTCCTCAAGACATGGCCCAAAGGTGGGGTTGTTAGGGAGTGGGCCCTTGAGACCAGAGGCCAGTCTTTGTGGTCTGCAGAAGGGGACAGGCTGCTGCAGGGAATAAAGGGGACATTGGCAGCATCAGTGACAGGCCAGTAGGGAGCAAGGCTGAGAGCCAAGGAGACTCCAGTAGCCCAGGTGAGAGATGATGGAGGCCTGGCCAAGGCGGCCACTGAAATGATGGAAGACAACATCAGGAGAGGGTTGTAGGGGACATGCCCGAAACAGTGCTGCACACAGTAAGCACCAATTAATTATTAGATGAGCAAAAAGAGGATCATCCGTAGCAACCTATTGGCCAGAGTCAAGAACAGAATGTACTCAAGGAATTTTCCAAGAAACCTTACTTTGGGCATCAGAGAGAAAGTGGGTCTGGGAAGGGACTCCATGCTTACCATGTTTCACCCCAGTCAGGGGAGGGATTGGACTCAGGCAGAGAGGTCTGGGAGGTAAGTCCAAAGTAGGTAACAGGTGGGCAGGAAAGAGTCTATCCCCAGGATATAAATCAATAGTCCCATAGTTGGAGAGAGATGACATTGCTGGCAGCCCTGGAATTCAAGGCAAAGTTGATAGAAAGAAGGCATGAGCTTCGGAGAGACTATAGCAGTCAGAAGTCATGGAAGGTTAGTACTGGAAGGAGCCTTAGGGATTGTCCAGCCCGACCCCCTCACGTTACAGGTGGGGAAACTGAGGCCCAGACATGAGAAGTGCCGCACCCAAGGTGACATACCAGGGACCCGAACCCCAGGACTTCCGACTCCCAGACCGGCACTCCTTCCAACCCAGCCACCATCACTGAATACTATGTGGTCCTGGAGACTGTATGCTTTGGAGACACAAAAGGCAGCCAATTAAAATAGGCAATTTTTAAATGTCAGTTGAGCCTAGTATATTAATATAGTCCCCAGATGGCAGCATTAGCATTTGTGCTCCCTCTCATTGCCTGGCAAAACTCGCTGACACGTCTGAAAATTGAAAATGTTATTACTACCTGCGGTGGCAGGGAGCCCTCCAAGGAATACGGGGAGGGGAGGGGAAAGGGGAGGTGAGAGATTCGGTGTTACAGGCTGAAGACGGGAGGGCGGGGGTAAGGGGTTGAGCAGGGCGCCCATGGGCAATGGTCAGATGTTTGGCAAGAAAGCAGGCTGTTAGTTGAGGAATCCAGAAGGTCTCACTCATGACCAAGAAACATGCCTTCTGATCCGGGTTCTGCTTGTAAATTGCTGAGTGACATCGGGGAAGTCCTTCCACCTCTCTAGTCCTCAACTCTCCGTATATCTATGTGATTCAAGTTAGACAATCCCCAGGGCTCCTGTGCCTCCAGCTATGACATTCTCTTTGTGCAGCCCAGCACGGCTTCCTGGAGCCACCAGGGCAACCCTGAGGCAGTGGCTCATAAAGGGACATTCCGGCACATGGTGGCCCACCTCGACCCATCCGTGGTCCCTCACTTTGTTCCTAAAGCTTGGCTCTGACATCCCAGCCTTGATCTTGGCTTCTCCAGCAAGAATTCTGGCGTTCCTGGTGCCAGACACCTGGAGAACCACCTTCTAGGACCCTCTGTCCCCCGCAGTGCTTGGCGCCTCGCCCCGCAGTGAGTCCCAGACCCTGTTCCACGAGGCACATCAACCACACACTTGTGCACGGGAGTCTAAAGGTCCCAGGCCAGTCCGGGTTGGAAGAGATGTTTTGTGTTCACCTGGCTTGACTCCCCTCCCACCATAGTGATCGGACAGCCTGTCGTTTAGGCTAAAAGGGAGTAGAAAAGGATAAGGTGGGGAAAATGGATGAGGGCCGATCTGTGCAGGGATTTCGTATTTTGCAAGACCAAGTCAGGTGAGGAATTTGCGGCAGATGCTCTCGGGGATCTGTCCGTATCACCTCCACGCACTCCTTTCCTGCTCTCAGGAACTTCCTGAAAATAGACACTGTCTGCCCGAGAGCATCCGCTGGCCACAGGGACATTCTAGGTGTGAGCACTGGGCAGGCTGGAAGTTCTGGGATGTCAACACTTCAGGCGCAGCTCTCAAGCAAAAATAGGAGTGAGGGAGCAGATGAACGCCCAGCTTCCCCACTGCTCCTACATGTGATTTTCACCATCTCTCAGAGCTAAGCCCCAGCCATCCACAGCGGGAACTGGCTCTGAGTACACCCTATATTGGTCGCTTTCCCTTCCCTGCCTCAGTTCTGCATGTCCCTACTAGGGCTTCCTGAAGTCACCTCCCAAACATACAACTGCCCTTAAATCCTACCCCTGGAGGGATCCCATCTAAGACAGAAATGATGCATCCTCTGCCATCTTCTTGGAGATTCACAATGCACACTGGCACATGAAAAGCTCTGAGAAGTCCTGCAAGAAATAAATATGTTTAGCTCTGTTTAGCATAGCATTTTTTAACCTATTTGACCACAGAGTCTTTTTTTCCCCTTAAGCATCTTATAGAAATAGTGTTTCCTGGACAATACTTTGGGAAATGCTAGGCAAGTAATCAGGCACTAGTGGAGGCATAGCTTGCTTTAGAAAGGCCCAGCAAGAGGGGGCTCTCCCAGAGTAGGAACAATAACTGTTAGCAATGTTAGCTCATCCCACCTTGGTATGGATGCTTTAGGACAGGGCTGTCATAGCAATCCTATGATGGTAGACAGAGACGATATTATTGCTCTCACTTTGCAGATGAGGAAACAGCGACTCAGAGAGGCTAAGAAACTTGCCCAAGGTTGCACAGCCAGTAACGTGGCAGATGCAGGACTCCTAACTCCACATCCCCCTTTGTAATGGGCTTCCTAGGTAGCAGCAGGACTGGGAATAGAATCCATGTCCCCACCATCCCAGTCCAAGGTTTCTTCAGCCCCAGCAACGAGGGCTAGTCCCAGCCTCCCAAGAGTTCCTGTGGCTGACAATGGTTGTATGAATTCAAGGGGAAATGAGAGGAAAGTGGAGAAGCCATGGCTTATGCATGCTTGTTAGGTATTTTGTCCCTTTTTCTGACTCAGATGCCCCTGACAACTTTAATTCTTTCTTCTCGTCTTTGCCCCACTCACATACACACAAATCACATTACATTAGCTGTCACTGGTTTGCAGTTGCTTTCAGAGCAAGTTTTCCAACCTAGGTCAGCTAGAGACTTAGCTTACACACAACAACAATACACACACACACACACACACACACTCCTTGATTCATGCACATAGGTACACAGGCATCAACTCACTCAGATACTCAAACGTGCATGTGCATACCTGCAATCACATAACATTCTGTACACTTTATTGGCTTTACTTGTTTTGTTGTCTGTCTTCCGTCCAAGACCTCTGGACTGTATAACCTATTGGGGGAGGGGCTGACATGGTCTCTCTCATCCCAAGAACACCAGAGGCAAGTGCAGTGTCCAGTACATAGTAGGTGCTCAATAAATAGGTGTGGAATAAATGGATGAGTCAACACACATGTGCAAATTGCAAACAACAGCGCGCACACAATGCACACCCTCCCGGACACGTGTGCAAACGCTCATGCACACAGGGACACGCACACTCACACAGACTCCCAGTGCCCCGTCACAGCCCAAGGTCAGGACACAGACAGCACATTCACCGACATGAGAGACCCCAGCAGCCGTTCCTTTGCTATCCGTCTATCTGCCCCGTTTATAGTTGAAATAAAATGTGTCACGGCTGCTTCACTGGAGACCAATGTCGACATAGAGGAAAATGGAAAAATATCGGCCCAGCTTGCATTCTGGCTCACTGGCTTGGGGGAACTTAAAGCATAAACGAGTTTGGACTTAATTGACTTTTTTATTGGGCTTTAATTCACTGGTACTTTTCCAGAGACTGACTCCAACAGGCAGGCGCAGGGCTGAGCAGTCTCTGGGGTTGCCCCTCTCCCTTTGCCCTTAGGCCTGTTCCAAACCCCTCCTCTGCACAGGCCCTCGCTCGGCCTCACGGTGACATGAGGAAGTCAGCAGTGGTGCCTGCCTCCCCCTGCCCGGCCCCATCTTTGACCCTTCCCAGTTGGCCTCTGTTGTCTTAACTCCCTTCCCCCCCAAGGGCATTTCTAATCGTACAATAACAGTGATTGAGAGCTCACTGTACGCCCGCGCAGGACGCCGGGATTCAGAGATGAACAAGAGCGGATCTTTGCCCTCTGGGAGCCTGAAATCAAATGGAGAGACAGATACATAAATTCCACAGCATAATAGATACCAAAAATTAACCCGGGAACAAGGCCCAGCGAGGCACAGTAAGGCAGTGATTCAGGGAAGACTGCCCAGATGGGATGCCTCCACTTATCTTGAGCTGGGAAAGAGTTTTCCAGGCAGAGTACTCTTGGAAAGGGTATTCCAGGCAGGTGGAACAGCAGCGGCAAAGGCACGGAGGGAGGAAAGGGTGGGGCGCGTTCCTGGCGCTTGCCAGAGGTCCCATGTGGCCGGGAAGGAGGAGGGAAGAGAGGATGCTCGTGCAGGCAGCCAGGCCAAGCAGAATGAACGTGAGCCCGGAAGTCAGAAAACCCGGGTTCCAGTCCTGGCTTTACCACTCGTTAGCACGTGACTCCGGGCAAGGCAGCCTCCTTCTCTGAGTCACAGCGTCTTCATTTGTAACAGGAAAAGTTTGAACTCGCTGAGCTCAAAGATCCCCCCTTTATACTCAGGGCCTTCTCATCTTTCTTGCATTGACACTTCTTTGCTGTCCTTAGTCCCTGACTTAGTTGGTGCTGATTTGAGTGTCTATGAAGGACGCCAGCCACAGAAAGCCCAGTGCAGGACTTACAGGAGCCTGAGAATTTCAAAGTGTTAAACGAAGCAACTGTTGGTGTCTGTCCTCCCAGCGTGGCTGGGAATGCACTAGAGTGCCCCCTCTCAGACTCTGCCCCTGAGGTTTGCAGGCCACGGGAGTCCTCCCCAGCCGAGTGGGAGAGCAAGGCCAGCCCGGGGACAGCTCGGGTGGAGTGCTCCTTACTCAGACAGGACAACCTGAGCCGCGTTCCACAGTTTACCATCCAGAACCATCCAGATTCTGAAAGTAAGTGTTTAAAAGGATGAGCTTCAGTGATCTGGGAAACTTTCTCATTTTGCCATGTAAATGAGACCTGCCTCAAGGCGGGAACATGCTTTGGTGCAACAGAAACAATGTGTCTATAGCATGGGGACCCTACATCACAGTTTGCCCCGGACAATGCCAGGTTGTACCTGCTGTCTGGCATCATTACTGAGAGGGCTCCCGGCTTTCGCTCTCCAAAGTATCTTCCTTGGGACAATGAATGTTGTCATCGCCCTGCTCGTTAAGCTTTCTGCGGGCAGGAATTACAGCAGGGAAGCAGCGAGCGCTAGTGGCTTTAGTAGTGCACTGGCCTGGCTGTCCATCCCACCTCTACCTTGCACGATGGACTTAACCTTTCTGAGCATGGCTTTCGTACATGTAAAATGGGGCTGGTAACACCTTCCACACTGAGTCACGTGGAGAAATAAATATGGTTTTGGACGTAGTCACCTAATATTATGCGCTCGATGTATGTTTCCTTGCCTCCTGTGTCTCTGGCAACTCTACAATCCTCAGCGCTGGGCAGGGAGGAGATTGAATATTGAAAATATGAATGAATGAGTCCATCAGTCAATCAAGCACAGAAGCAGAAGTTGGGGCTCCTTTCTCTGCACCCCAGTTCTCTGACCTATCTAATGAGCTGAGATCTTCTGATAGTTCCATGATTTTCTGTTGAGGATGGAGAACTTGGTCCCTTTTCCTGCACTCCCACCCCCGAGCCCTCTCATGGTCCTTGCACTGATATCTCTCTGCCCTTCTCTTCTGCTTGTAACCTCCATTCAACTTCTCTATCCTTTTTTTTGCTTTTGATGTTAATGATGGGCTTGGGGAGTCCAGAGGGGGTCTTCCTCTTCACTCCAGTGCCTCCCCTGGGAGATGGTTACAGACCTGCCTTGCCTCCGAACTCCCTGAAGTCCACGATGTTTCCTGAACTGCCTCATGGCAGCAGTGTCAGATGCTAGGGTTCCCAGATCAGAGTTTGAATCCTGGCCCCTCGTTATGTGCTTAAAGGACTGAGTTTGGGATAATAATTTGCTCATGGCAGAATGTCTTATGACCTCCCAGAATCTAAGTTTCTCATCCCTAAAATGGGCATAATGACAC
Organism: Cheirogaleus major; assembly: GCA_963574435.1. Classification (NCBI taxonomy): domain Eukaryota; kingdom Metazoa; phylum Chordata; class Mammalia; order Primates; family Cheirogaleidae; genus Cheirogaleus; species Cheirogaleus major. Next base: position 63,535 of record CAUYPO010019770.1, read on the forward strand.
ACGGGGCCACACGAGGATTAAATGCATAACTATGTAAGCTGTCTTGCCTGACACGTGGCCTTAACCCAGCCTTGAGGTCCTCAAAAAGTGGCCCAACCCACCTTTCCCATCCCATCCGGCATTACCTACCTCCGCAGGCTCTCTGCAACCCCACCAGCGTGCTCCCTGCTCCCAGAGCACCCTGTGCACGCACTCACGCCTCTGTGCCTCCGCTCATGTTGTTCCCTCTGCCCTTCCCCACTTTTGGTGTCCTGAAATCCTCCTTCTCCATCCAGCCTTTCAGTAGTGAAATCTCACCTTCTCCACCTGCCTTTTCTGATCCCCCAGCTCAAGGCTGGTCACTCAGCCCAACACGGGATCTTCCCGTGTATATTTCACTGATTCCTCCTTTTACCATGTATTTCTTCCTACTGTTGCTTATCGTAGCTATTTGCTTACATGCTTGTCCCCCCAACAAAGACTGTACGTCCCTGGGGGTGGGTACCATTTCTTCTTCATCTCCATGTTACTAAGATTCAGGCTGTGATTCCTAGTTCCATCCTCATGGTAGACCGAGCCAGCACACACCTGTCTCCCACGACAACCAATAGAAATGCAGCGCAAAATACAATCTTTAAAACTTTGAATGCAGAGCCAAGCTCTAAAGAAAGGGAAACTCCAGAAGCCAGAAATGAGAGAGTCCTGGAACCAAGATACCTGCAGAAAGCCAGGACCCAGGAATAAGCCGCCTTTCCATTAAATGGGACTGGAAAACTCCACCTGCCTACCAGGGAACTGGGTCTCTACCAGAGGCTCCAGGCAGCAAGTGCGTGGGAGCACGAGTGCACGTGTCTGTATGTATGTGTGTTCATATGTGTGTGTGTTCACGTGTGTGCGTGAGTCTGTATGTGTATGTGTGTGAGTGTATGTGCGCTCTGTGCTCAGTTCAGACAAAGTCCCCTGAACACCTCCTGTGCGCAGTCCTTGAGCTGGACACAGGGGACCTGGCAACAACTGGCCCACAGTGCCCTCCGTCCACGTGACTGTGAGGATGTGCGCCCCAGGAGGAAAGATACCCTTGGGGACGTACCCGCTTCCAAACACTTTACCCGTGTTATCTCTTAACCCCAGGACAGCCTTGTAAGGTGGAGGGTATTGCAAGGAAGAACCGAGGCAAGGGAAATTAACTACCCATCCTTG
>CAUYPO010019771.1:0-22848 GCA_963574435.1 Cheirogaleus major
GGGCTAGAGTGAGTGCCGTGGCATCAGCCTCGCTCACAGCAACCTCAAACTCCTGGGCTTGAGCAATCCTCCTGCCTCAGCCTCCCGAGTAGCTGGGACTACAGGCATGCGCCACCATGACCGGCTCATTTTTTCTATATATTTTTAGTTGGCCAATTAATTGCTTTCTATTTATAGTAGAGACGGGGTCTCGCTCTTGCTCAGGCTGGTTTCGAACTCCTGAGCTTGATCGATCCGCCCGCCTCGGCCTCCCAGAGAGCTAGGATTACAGGCGTGAGCCACCGCGCCCAGCCCAGACAGTAACCTTTTAGCAATCTGTATGTTTAGTGTTCTTGAAGTATTGATTTTATGAAGGGTTCTTAAAGTACTGATTCTATAGATTGCTTTTGCCACATTTTAAGTAATCTTGCTGTAACTGTAATCTGGAGTTAGCCATAAACTCCTCCCTCCCTCTCCATTTCCTCACCACCACCCCCTATTCCCTAAATTATTTTAACATTATCCATAAAGAACCAGGTGCTTCCTACAACCCCCCAAAATTTAATATCTATACAAGTGTGGGTAATGGGAAGACACCGAAGGATTTTGGAAGGGGAACTGAAATAATGTTTTAGAATAGTGAAGTATCAATGTCACAGGAGTTGTAGGAAATAAACTGGAGACATACCAGTTCAGAATGTTCCACACAAGTCTGGAACTAGTATTATAAAGTTAAGAATAAAAAAGGACAGAGGCCAGATACCCTTAAGCAGTGATTCAACTAAACCATGTAAACAGTTTCATGCCAGAGCAGAGAAGAGAAAATTGTCACCGGTGTGGACCAAAAGAACAGGCAAGAAAAGCTCCCCTCTCAACCTCCTTCCCCACCCTGCTCCCCAGAAGAATTTGAGCAAATTCCTAGGCAGATTTGGTTGTTGCAAATATTTCCTTTTTCTTAACTCACTGGCTCTTTTTAGACACCAGACCAAATTCTTCTTTGTTAATCTATTAAAATACCTATGATAAATTAAAATAAAAAATAAATTCTGCTTGTGAAAAACAAACAAATTGCAAGACTGGGTGTCCTACACCCAGGGGTGGGGTTGCAGTGGGAGAAGACTATGTGTTTTAGTGGCAATAGGTCAAAGTACATCACTATTCAAGTTTAAAACAAACTCTGAACAACTCAAACACTGCAACAAAGGAATGTTTAATAGCTCCTTTTTACCAAATGAAATTATGTAGTTGCCATGTGTTTACCAGTCCTTACAATGAAAAATTATTCAGGAAACCAAAAGTATAGCTCAGTAGTTTTCAGTTCTTTGATCAATCAATTATGCTTGTTATCCAGAAACCTATCCCCATCAATTAGGTTCTTCTAAAAAGTAAAATGCTTTTAGTTCAGGGGACTGCATGATGTCCCCTTCAAATAGTGGGAGGAACTAATGAATGAAAGTGGCAAATCACCTTTAGGCAGCTATTTACTTTTCTTCCCCTCCTCCCCCCTGAGAAAGGGCCTTTGCCCTGTCACCCAGGCTGGAGTACAGTGGTGCCATCATAGTTCACTACAACCCTGAACTCCTGGGCTCAAGAGATCCTGCTGCCTCAGCCTCCCAGAGTACTGTAATCCCAGCACTTTGGGAGGCTGGGGCAGGAGAACCACTTCAGCCCAGGAGTTTAAGACCAGCCTGGGCAACATAGCAAGATGCCATCTCTACAAAAAATTTAAAAATTAGCTGGCTGTGCTGATGCCTGCCTGTAGTCCCAGCTATTCTGGAGGCTGAGGCAAGAGGATGGCTGGAGCCCAGGACTTCCACACTGCAGTAAACTATGATCATAACACTGCACACCAGCCTCGGGGACAGAGTGAGACTCTTGTCTCTTAAAAAAAAAAAAAAAAAGAGAGAGAAAGAAAAGGAAAAATGCGGTGAAGGATGCTACAAAACATTACCGTGTTTCCCCGAAAATAAGACCTACCCATAAAATAAGCCTTAGCAGGATTTCTAAGCATTTGCGCAATATAAGCCCTACCAGAAAATAAGACCTAGTGATGGGCATGGCCATGCAGCATATCTGGACAACCCATGCATTTCCTTGCGGAGTCGTAAAGAAAAGGAGCAGCCCTTCTCATCTGCTCCATGACAGCTACATTGCCCCACATGAGAGATTGGAGCCAATTGTTCTAAAGGAAATAAAGTCGCAAGAAATTCAGGATGGAATTCGGGGTTTGGAAAGTTATGATGATGTTCCAGAAGACGACTTAACTATATTTGAATAAATGTAGATTGTTGTACCGTACTTAAAAAAAATAACACATCCCCTGAAAATAAGCCCTAGGGTGTCTTCTTGAAGAAAAATAAATATAAGATCCTGTCTTATTTTCGGGGAAACACGGTAGTAAAACTAAAAATGGCTTCTTTAAAAAACCAGTGCAGTTTAGCACCTTTGCAAAGCAAATAGGGAAAAGGAAATGGTAGGTGCTCATGGAATAAGAGGAGGCACAAGACATTTTTTGTCTTAGTCCAAAATAAAAAATGTAAACCTTCCACTAAAGTGCCACTCAATTGTTCACTTTAAAATGGTTCATTTATGTTGATTTCACCTCAATTTATTAAAAAAAAAACTAGTAAACTTCCTAAATACATCATTTTGAATAACACTGTTTTGCCCTCAACCAATCCTAATTTTTTCTTTTTCTTTTTTTTGAGACAGAGTCTCACTTTATTGCCTGGGCTAGAGTCCTGGGCATCAGGCTAGCTAGCTCACAGCAACCTCAAACTCCTGGGCTCAAGCAATAGTCCTGCCTCATCCTCCAGAGTAGCTGGGACTATAGGCATGCGCCACGATGCCGGGCTAATTTTTTTAGTTGCTTGGCTAATTTTTTTCTATTTTTAGTAGAGACAGGGTCTCGCTCTTGCTCAGGCTGGTCTCGAACTCCTGATGTCAAGTGATCCTCCCAACTCGGCCTCCCAGAGTGCTAGGATTACAGGCGTGAGCCACCTTGCCCGGCCCCTGAATTTTTTTTTTTTTTAAATCTTGTTTTCTCAGTTCTAGAGAAACAAATAAGTATTGTTCATCAAAGTAGAAGTTGCTGTGGTCCTGGTGGTGGAGAGAATAGGAAAGTACAAAAAGATACACTGTAATAATTTACCTGCCTGCCTTCAAAGAGCTTACAGCAATGGTGGAGTGATTAAAAAAAAAAAAAGAAGGGAACAGGTCAAAAAGAGAGTCCACAATACATTCATGAGTGATTTCGTTGTTTTTAATGAAAGTAAGTACTATTGAGTTTAAAGAAGAGAACTTTGGAGCTGATGAGCCTGACAAGATTTGAACAAATGGGTCTCATTACACGTTTAATCTTCGATGACAGCACAAAGCCACTCCTTCTTGTGCTAAAGTGTACACATACACTGAAACTGGACTGGAATCCAACTAATCCACCCAGCAAGGCTAAAGGTGCACACAAAATTCAACAGCGCTGCGTTCGTGTGCCTGGAGGGCAGACGGTGACTGCTGCATTTTACTCAGAATTCCTAATACCTAGCTACAGACTTAACAAGGCCTAATAAAAGCTGACGATGGGCTGGACAACTCTACCCCACCAAACCTGGTCCAAACGCCCCGGCCTGGTCACGCCTCTGCGCCGCACCCCGGGCGCAGGTTGGCAGGGGCAAGGCCGCAGTCCCGACCTCAGCCTCCGCCCTGCCCACCCCTGCACGGTGTCTGCGGGACGGACCCACACGGGCCATGCCCACACCCCTGCCCGCGCCCCGCACCCGTCCCGGCCACGCCAACTTGTAAATACAGGCCCGGGACCAGCAATCAGCAGCAGGTGGGCGGCGCGGCCTCGCCAGACAAAGCTGGGAGCCCCTCGGCCGAGCCCTCCGCCGTGCGCACCCGCTGCCCGCCCGCGGCCCACCGGCCCCGGCGCCCGGCCGGCAGAGACCGGCCCGCGAGCACCCGAGCGCCCGCCCAACCGCCGCCGCGGCGCGCAGGCCGCCAACTGCCGTCCCGGCCCAACCAACGCGGGCAGGGGAGGAGAGGTGCGCGCGGCCGGCCGAGCGTGCGAGCCACTCGGGGGTCGCAGAGGGGAGGCGGCGCGAGGGGAAGGCAGGGGCAAGCAGGCGACGAAGCCATCGCTGAGCGCTGCGCCAGGAGGGCCTCCTGGAGGGGGGCTTGCCCCTTTCCCCTCGGAAGGTGCAGATGGTTTGACCCCCCCACCCCGAGCGAGGTGCCTTGTCCCAGCCTCGGCTGGACTGTACCATCGGGCGGTGCCGCCGGGATTTCTCCCCCCCACCACCACCATCAATTCCCCCCCCACCCGGGTCCGCGGTCGGTTGGCCCCGGCCGGGCTCTGAGACGCGGAAAGAGCTGGACGCCATTTTGGGTGGGACTAAGCAAAGACGAAACACCCTCCCAGTCTATGGGGTACTGTGGACCCTGGTTTATCCGGTTCCCTTAATCCTTTCGGTACTTACACGACGTTGGGTGAGGGGAGCTGGAAGATCAGCGGGTCCCCGATCCTTTCTCCCTAGGGGTGATAGAAATCAAACCCCCCCCGCCACCTCCAGGTGGTTCTTCCCGCCGCAGAGTGGGAGCAGCATAAAAGGCGGGGCCTTATTAGCATAATCTGCCTGGCAACCTGATCTTGACGTCATATGATTGGCTAGACTCTGTAAGCCCCATGCCGTGCCTAGAGACGAGAAACGCAGGGGCGAACTGACAGGCCCAGATTTAAGAGTCATGACGAAGATCCTGAGACGCTTATTCAGTCGGCAGAGAAGCCAAAAGGAGATTCACACGATGGCCCAATGACTGAAGGCCTCTTTATTTCGTGCTCTGCTATTCCTGTAAAACCCAATCGAAGAGCAGGTCTCAGGCGGCGCTCGCCTGCGTTTGTACTGTAAGCCAATCAGAAAGCCCGACTCTCCGCATTCAGCGTCGAGCCGGCTCCGAGCCCCGCGCGCCGTCGAGGAGGGAAAACGTCCAGCCCTGCCTGGGTGTCCACGGAGAGGGGTCGCCCTGAGCCCGGGCTTCCGAGCTCGCGTCCCTGCGCGCCGCGGGGTCCAGTGTCCCGGGAAGCGTGCGGGGGTGTGGTAGGACACGCGTCCGGCCATCGGTTTCCCGGCCCAGCACCGGTTTGCGTCCGAAGCGGCCTGGCCGCGGAGCGCCGGCGAAAACCAGGCCCGGCACAGCGCCCCGGCTGGGCGAGGCCGGGCGCGGCTTCCTGGGGCCTCGGTGTTCCAAGGTGCGCCCCGCGAGCCGGTGCGCCTCCCGTCCACCTTTCTGACCCTTTGGACCACGTCTCTGCTCAGTCCTTGCCAAACCAGAGAGCACTTTCACTGCGTCTCTTGTTTCCCTTTTACCGTTCTGATAAAGGAAATGATAATCATTTCAAACATAAAGAAGTATTATTCAACACCGGTTGACCATTGAGTTAGCTCACTCATTTCTTAACCGCAGGCTTCCACATCTTACTCTTCCTTAAAATTGCCGTCTTAGAGGGCAGCTGAGTACATAGAAATGAGCTCAGGTTTTGAAGTAAGACGTTCAGCTCCAACTATCCACTGGCAATACAAATAGCAGCTAGGTGTCAAAGAGACCTTAGACCTTTGTACCTTCAGGGAGCAACTTTCCTATCCGTGATATCTATCTTGCTACCTTGTTTTGAAGATTAAATGAGCTCTTTAAAGGATTGAGGAAAGTACTTAGCACACTGTCTAGAACTTAAATGAGGAGTATTACTAATGATAAAACCTACAAAATTGCTAAACTATTGGCTAACCAGGAATAAAAGGGAGAAAGTCCAACTAAGCAAAAGATGACAATAGAAAACACCCAGAAGGGGAAAAAACTAAAATTCGTTCAACAGTATTCTCTTCATTGTTTTGTTTATTTAGATGTCTGGAAACAAAGTGGAAAAGGATAAGAGAGAATTACATTTTTAAAAAACTTCAGACCGGGCATGGTGGCTCACGCCTGTAATCCTAGCACTCAGGGAGGCCGAGGCAGGTGGATCACTCAAGGTCGGGAGTTTGAAACCAGCCTGAGCAAGAGTGAGACCCCGTCTCTACTAAAAATAGAAAGAAATTAATTGGCCAACTAAAAATATATAGAAAAAATTAGCATGCCTGTAGTCCCAACTACTCGGGAGGCTGAGGCAGGAGGATCTCCTGAGCCCAGGAGTTTGAGGTTGCTGTGAGCTAGGCTGATGCCACAGCACTCTAGCCCGGGCAACACAGTGAAACTCTGTCTCAAAAAAAAAAACTTTAGACAGTTGATAGGTCTTATCTTGTTCTTCCATAAACCCCTGTGCAGGCAGCACTGGACTTAGAATAAAGGCTATCAGTAAACATCTGATGAATTTAATTGTAAAGAAATTGTGAAAGGGAGCCTGATAAAGCAGACCTTAACAGTAATAGTGAGAGATGCTGTTAACTCTTCTCTGGTTACATAGACATGGAAGTCAGTTGCCTTAGGAAACGTCGGATTGGTTAAGAGAATCACTTGAATGTTCTGTGTTAGTGTTGAGTAGACAAATGATGCCAAAGGTAGGACAGGTCCTACTGTGTCTTTGCAAAAGCTGCCACCTCCTGTATCCCTTGGCCTCTAGAGATAACTCTCCCTTTTGAGATTTAACATTATTATATCCTCTCTGAGGGATTGGGATGTTCCCAACTGAGATGTGCTGACAAGAAATGACACCAAGGAACCCAAAAGAGAATTCATCATGAGGAATGGAGCTATCTGGACTGGAGCCTAAAATACCCTTGTAGTCTTAGAGAAATGTTCTAAAACTTTAGAGTACTCAAATATTACAGGTAGACACCATCCCACAGATTTTTTATTCAGAATGTCTAGAGTGAACTTCAGGAATCTGCATTTAGTGTGGATTTTAAAATGATTTTTAAAAATTTACACACAGTAAAATTTACTTACAGCAGTGTACAAGAAGTATTTATTGAATATATACTGTGTGCCACTTACTGTTCTAAACAGTCATAACAAAAAAGTTCCTGCTCTCATGGAGCTTCAGTCTAGTGGAGGCAATAGAAGAAAATTAATAAATAATTCCAAGTGATAATAAGTGCCATAAGGGAAGTATAGCAGGAAAATGGAAAGGGAGGGAATGATGACAATTAAAATACGGTGCCAAAGAAGTCCTCTCTAAGATACTAACATTTGAGCTGAGACTGAATCTCATCCTTCACCCTGCATTTAAAAAGCCATACAAGAAGGAAATCATATGCACATGATAAATCTGGAAAAGCCTTCAGGTGTAATGGAAGACACTTTATGAATGTGAGAAAGCTGCTATTCAAATATCAAGTCTTGGACACCAAAGAAGAAATGCTGGAGAGAAACTCTAAGTGTGCAAAGGAAGCGGGAAAGCCTTCAGTGGCAAATCAAATCTCACAGAGCATGAGCACATTCATACTGGAGAGAAACTCATGAATGTAATCATGTGAAAATGTCTTGAGCTAGAAGCAATACCTCATTAAAGATCAGAACATTCATACTGTAAAGAAAGCCTTTGAACTTAATGAATGTGGAAAATCTTCAGCCAAAAGGAAAACTTCATTATTCATCCAATAATCATATAAGAAAAAGAATCTTATGAATGTTGTAGGTATGAGAAAGCTTTTACTCACAAGTCAAACCTCATTAGATATCAGAGAAGTAATACTGGAGATAAACTTTATGCATGTAAGGAAGGTGAAAAATCGCTCAATGGCAAATCAAATTTTATTGGCCCTGAGAAAATTCATATTTGAGGGATGCCCTATAAAGGTAATGAAAGCACAACAATCTTCAGGCAGAAGCTATACCTCATTAACTATTACAATATTCATACATGAGAGATCTTCTGAATGTACTAGGGGTGAGAAAGCCTTCTCTCCAATCTCAGTGTTTATTGTACCTGTGAGAACCCATATAAGTAATAAACATCATGAATGTAAAATGTGTGGTAAAGCCTTCTCTAAAATTTTAGCCAATACTCTACATACGAGAACAGGTACCAATGAAAAAATTATTATAGTGAACATGGGAACACTCTCAAACAGAACTCCTGTCACATTAGACACCAGTGAATTCATACTCATTAAAACCTCATGAATACCTTGGATTTAGGAAAGGCTTCAACAGGAATTCATTATTTCATAGCACATGAGATAATTCATCTTAGAGTAAAATTCAATTAATATGCAAAAGCCTTAAGCAGCAACTCAAATTTTATAAGTTACTAGAGATTTTTAATAAGCTGTTTCATCAGTATAATAGAAATTGGGTCCAAAAAGCCATCACAACAAATATCATTAATGCTAAACTTTTAAAAGCATTCCAGTTGAATGTCAAGAACAAGAGATGGATGCTGCTACCCTATTTCTAATTAACATGGTCCTGGAGAGATTAGCCAATGCAAATAAGACAAAGAAAAAGAGCATAAGGAATTAGGAAAGAGGAAAGAAACACAGTTTTAGGTTTCTGACGATACAATCTGCTACATATATTATGAAGCCATGATCACTAAAAAAATTTTAAAGGCAAAGTAAAACCCTAGAAGATAAACATGCATCAAAGATTTCATCAAGGGATTCTGCAGAATGCTAAGACCTTGAGTTTCTATTAATATTGTAAAGATATACAGGGTGTGGACAAGAGATAGGTGAAACAGTCCTAGGCCCACCCAAAATAGAAAGCCTGAGAGAAGACATGTTGATAAAGTTGAATTAAGTAATTAGTATAAGGATGAATAAAAATAAACTGGCCTTAAAGAAAGATTCATTAGGGAAACTTGCTTTTGTTGATGAAGGGTAAAACAAAAACATTTTCAGACAAATGAAAATTAAGAGAATTTATCACCAACTAATTTACACTTAGCACTAAATGAGGCAGAAGAAATATGATCACAGGTGGAAGGTTGAAGACACAAGAAGGAATTGTGACTTCTGTTATCTAAGATGAGAAAAGTTCTGAAGATGGTGGTGATATTTGCACAATAATGTAAATGTACTAGTGTTGCTGAATCAGACCCATAAAATGGTTACAATAGTAAATTTTGTTTGTTTTACCAAAATTAACAAAATAAAAAATTTAAAAAGAAGGAATTGTGAGGCAAAACACTGGAAAATATGTAGTTCATTCTAAACCAATACTGAATATATAAGACAATAATGTCTATTTGTAGCATTAATAAAATGACAAAGCCGGGTGCGGTGGTTCATGCCTGTAATCCTAGCACTCTGGGAGGCCGAGGGGGAGGATTGCTTGAGCTCAGGAGTTTGAGACCAACCTGAGCAAGAGTGAGACCCCATCTCTACTAAAATAGAAAATTTAGCCAGGCATTGTGGTGCATGCCTATGGCCCCAGCTACTTGGTGGGGGGGAGGCTGAGGCAGGAAGATAGCTTGAGGCCAGGAGTTTGAGGTCGCAGTGAGCTACAATGATGCCACCGCACTCTAGCTGGGGCAACAGAGCGAGACTCTGTCTCTAACTAAATAAATAAAATGGCAAGATAGAACTAAGGAGCTAGACAAAACAGCACACAATTACAAAGGGGGACGATCTGGGGTAAAGTATTCTAAAGGTCTTGAAGTATTTGAGAGAAGGGTAAATAACATCATTTTATTTTATATTTTGTTGGTAATACATGTTCAATTAGTTAGGAAAGCAGTAAAAGAATAAACAGAGGTGTAACTTGTAGTACAGTTAGCGGTAAAAATAAGATTGAAAGTGAAAAAGAAAAAATACCAATCCAAAAAAGGCAAGACAGGAGAGAAAAAAAGGAAAAGTAGAGCAAAGGAATAGCATATAATAATAGAAATAAATCCAGATCACAATAAATGGAAAACAACTAAACAATACAACAAAAAGAAAAAGAATGTGTATACAAATACACACACACGCATACACCTCCAAGCTGTTTTTAAAGACACCTAAAAAATAAGGACACAGCAAGGGCTGGAAGTCAAAATATAGAAAAGGTACCAGGCAAATACTTACTGAAGGAAAAGGAGAGTTAATGTCAGACCCAAAAAAAGAATACTTACTACATGATTCTGTTTACATAAAATTCTAGAAAATGCAAACTCACCTGTAGTGATAGAAAGGAGACAGTTGCTGGGGAATAGAGATGGGGTGGGAGGAAGGATTATAAAACTTCAGAAAGAAACTTGAAGATGACGAGTATGTTCACTTTCTTGATTGCAGTGACAGATTCATCGATATGTACGTATTTCAAAACCTATTAAGTTGCTCACTTTAAACATATACAGTTTAATGTATGTCAATTATACCCCAATAGTGCTATTAACATTCCTTTGGAATTTCTGAAAATTATAATAAGCCGAAAACACTTTTAAATTGGTTAAAAGTTTGAAAAAGAGAATTTAATCTCTATTTGTTTATAATATGATTAAGATTTATTAAGGTCTCTTGGGATTTTTAGATAAACTTATCATAAACAAAAAGACTAAGTTAAAGACTTAAATACAACAATAAAACAATAAAAATTTTGCAAGACAATCTAGGGTACTGCATGTACCATCTCTTCTAGGGACATTGGTGACTTTCTTCACCAAGTTTTGAAACCAAGGAGCTGTAATGGAGAAGAAAAAAATGCTATAATGAAGACAATAGGCATATTTTAATTACATGTAAATAAAAACTTTGGCTATATATACCACAAACAAATTCAGTAAACAGTACATTCAAATGTTTGCTATACAGAGAACAAAGAGCAATTTCTTACACATTTATAAGAAGAGACAAACAACCCAACAATAAAATAGACACAGAGTATCAAGAACATTTTAGGAAAGGGCAAATTCAAATTCCCAAAACCATATTAAAAATCCTCAAACTTTAAGCATTGGGGAAATGGAAATTAAAGTAATCCTAATAATGCTAATAATTTTGCTTTCTATTCATGATAGAAAAAAATTTAAAAGAACACTAGCACCTATATTAGGGTACTTTTATATAATATTGGTGGCATTATGAATTGTTCCAGTCTTTTTGAAAAGCAAGGTAGCAACATCAGTTAAAATTAAATATGTATATAGATATACAGTTGGCGATCTGTATCTGTGGGTTACTCTTCCACAGATTCAACCAACTATGGATTGAAAATATTCAAAAAAACAATAAAAAACAATAATACAACATAAAAATAATACAAATAAAAAGCCAATAGAGTATAACGACTATTTACATAGCAGTTACATTGTATTATATTAGGTATTGTAAGTACATAATCTAGAGATGATTTAAAGTATACAGGAGGATGTGTGTAGGTTATGTGCAAATACTACACCATTTTATACAAGGGACTTGAGCATCTATTTGTGGACTTTCGTATCCACAAGTGTCCTGGAAGAAATCCCCTGGGATACCAAGGGATGACTATATACATATTATAGGATATATCAATTAATATATAACTCATTTATATTATATATATTTATATTTATATATATTATATATTTATATTATAACTCGATTTAATATATTAACTCAGCAGTCCCCATTCTGGGATTCTAGCTTGAAGAAATGAAAGAACCAATATAAGACATTTAATTCAGCATTTTCCATAATGGCATGAAATTGGAAACAGGCAAAAAATAATAGTACATCCACACCTTAAAATAATATGCACTGATTACAGAGGATATACTATAGCTATATAAATAGGCTTAGAGTAATTTCCAAGATATATTGCTGAATGAAAAAGGCAAAATGAAAAAGTATGTTCTATCAATCAGGGCCCAACTAGAAAAACAGAATCAGAAGGAGACATTGTAAGGCTGGGGTCCCCAACCCCCGAGGCCACTGTTAGAAACCGGGCCGCACAGCAGGAGGTGAGTGGTGGGTCATCCAGTGAGGTTTCACCTGTATTTACAGTCACTGTCTCCCATAACCCCCAGATGGGACCGTCTAGTTGCAGGAAAACAAGATCAGGGCTCCCACTGATTCTGCATTATGGTGAGTTGTATAATTATTTCATTATATATTACAATGTAATAATAATAGAAATAAAGTGTGCAATAAATGCAATGCTCTTGAAGCACCCTGAATCTATTCCCACTCACCCCTCGTCAGTGGAAAAATTGTCTTCCATGAAACCAGTCCCTGGTGCCAAAAAGGCTGGGGACTGCTATCGTAAGGGGTTTATTGCAGGGAATTTGCTTACATGATTGTTCTGATTTTGGGGTCTGGCTAGGCAAATCTGAAATCCATATGGCAGGCTATGAGGAAAGGTAGCTGGAACTCTCTAGCATAGGCTGAAGTTTCTGTCCACAGGTGGAATTTCTTCTTCCCAGGAATCTCAGTTCTGCTCTTAACGCCCTTCAACTGATTGGATGAGGCCCATCCAGATTATCTAGGATATCCTTCTCTACTTAAAGTCATTAATTATGGACTGTAATCACAACCACAAAGTACCTTCACAACAACACCTAGATTAGTACCCGATGGAATAACCAAGTTGACACATAAAACTGACCATCACATGTGTAATATTTCCTTTTTGTAAAATAAACAGTGAAAAAAATCCTGTATATGTGTGTATGTATATATGTATTTACCAATATCTGCTTGAGCCCAGGAGTTGAGGTTGCTGTGAGTTAGGCTGATGCCACGGCACTCTAGCCCGGGCAACACAGTGAGACTGTCTCAAAAAAAAAACAAAAAAAAAACTCAAGGTCAGGAGTTCAAAACCAATATCTGTATATTTGTGAATATATGGTTACGTGGATATGTGGGTTAGGGTGAAGTTGGCAGAAGGGCAAGAGAAGAGAATGCCAACAAAAAAAAAGAAAAGAAAAAGACCACAGTATGAAAAACATAAAATCCAGGATATATAACATGATCAGATTTATGGATTTATATAAAATTATGTGCATATAAATATATAAAGATAATAAAAAACTAAAATACATACATTTTACCAAGTATTCAACAGATGCTAAAACATCATTTGATTGAGTGCTCATTTGTTAACTTTTACAATATCATTATCAAAGAGAATTGTTCTTCTTAAATATCTATTTTATAATACAAACAATATCTGTATTAGCTTCCTAGGAACAAATTACCATGCATTGGATAGGTTAAAACAATAGACATTTATTCTGTCATATCTCTGGAATCTAGAAGTCCAAAATCAAGTATTCACAAGGCTGTATTCCCTCTGAAGACTGGGAAAGAATGCTTTCTTGCATCTTTCTAGCTTCTGGTGGTTGCCAGCAATCCTTGGCATTCCTTGGTTGTAGTTTCATCGCTCAAATTTCTGCCTCAATCTTCACATGGCTCTCTTCCCTCTGTGTTCTCCAAATTTCCCTCTTCTTATAAGGACAACAGTCATTGGATTTAGGACCCACCCTAACCAAGTATAACCTCATGTTAACTTGAACAAATCTGCAAAAACCCTATTCCCAAGCAAGATCATATTCGTAGGTACAAGGGTTAGGACTTGAACATCTTTCTGGGGTAATACAATGTAACCCCTTACAATATTCTACTTATAATAGTCAACTAAAACATTCCTATTAAAAGGAATTAACAATGATGCCCCCTATGTTGCAGTTATTTAACACTGCCCTGGAAGTTCAAATCCATGCAATAAAACATATATGTATATATATATATATATATACATATATGTGTATATATATATTTTTTTTTTTTTTTAAGAAAAGATAATTATTGGAAGTCAGAACAAAATCATTGTTATATGCAGAAATCCAAAGGAGATATGTTAGTATACAATTGAGTCTATAAGAGAATTTGAATGGTGACCAGTCACAAAATAAACACAAATTGTTTCTGGCCAGGTTTGGTGTCTCCCGCCTGTAATCCTAGCACTGTGGGAGGACAGGCAAGAGGATTGCTTAAGGCCAGGAGTTCAAGACCAGCCTGACCAACTTGGTGAGACCCCTGTCTCTATAAAAAACTTTTTTAAAAATTAAAAAAAAATAGTTTTCCCTAAATAATAACAATAATCATAGGAAACACCACAGAAAATACATGCTTATGGTGAGCCATTTCCTTCAAGAAATGAAATGCATGAGATGACTCAATCATTAGGAATGATTTCTGGAGTGCTAGGCAGGGGTGGAGATTTCTGCCCCAGACATGCTCGACTGGCCTCACCAGTTTGCCTGTGATCTATGTGTTCACTCACCCAAGGCTGCTTTGAGCCTCTCTGTATTCCTCACTGACAGCAGGAAACACAGCTGAACGGTCTATGATTCCCTTTTCTCTGATCAGACCCATTAGTCCCTAGGTAGTTTGTAGGTAGCGACTCTGTGGCCCCTCTATGTGGATTCCCATGTGGCTAAATAACTAGAGTGGCTGAATTGCTACTTGTTTACTGGAGATGGTCACTTTCTAGCTTGCTTTTTAAAAACTGTGGCCTTTTGCCAACTTCTTCCCACCATTTATGATTTGGCTTCACCTCTAGCTGAACAATGATAGTGGAAATGACAGGATGTGATAAGAGTGGAAGAGAAAGACAATCGTAGATTTTGAGACATTGGTATGCTTGTTTTCCTTGCAGAAACGTACAAAATGGAAAAAAAAGTGAAAAACTTTAGTAGAGTAGGCTAAGAAGATATGAATGACTAGTTTTTCAAATGACAGCTCCTAGAAAACATTAAAGAAAATACTTTCTAAGAATTTTCTCCTCTGAAACGTTCAGACTTTTTTTTTTTTTTTTGGTTTACTTAAAGTTTAATTTTTAAAATTCAATGCAGGTCAAGGTATTTCTATTTTGAGTAAAATCCTTCTTTTTGTATAGTGCTCTATAGCTTACAGAGCCTTTCATATGGATAGACCCGTTTTGATCCAAGTGAGATTGCAAATATCACGGCTGACCAAATTGTAAACTATGGTGAATTTTATACTGAATGGAAAAAAGGAAATGGAAAATTTTTTAGAAAATAAAACCCAAAGCCAAATATAGCAAAGATTAAGGTCCACAGAAACATTGTTCTGAATATTTACGGGTAATCCATGAATAATCCCCAGAAATAGATATTGCTCATGCAAATCAGAGGAAAAAAATTTTGGATGGATTTTTCCAGCACATATGGCAATAAAAACTATGAGAAGACTAAAAAGACAGTGATATTGTTACCAGGGCCATGGATACATAATTTTCAAGACTGAGAGGAAACTAAGTGCCATCGGTTAGAGAAATAATCCTTTTCTGTTAGTAAGGAGCACATTTCTCTAATTATTAAACTTAGGAAACAGTAAGAAATGAGGGGGAAACTCCATTGTACCTTAAAGCCAATTATGATATTTCATGTTATGATTTTAAGTCGTGCAAGCTACTTGTTCTCTCTCAGCAAACATAACAAGAGACAGGTCCTGCATGAATTTAAATTTAAGTAAGACCTTTTCTCCTCCTTAATAGTGTTTTTCATTTACTGTATTCGGGTGGTTATGGAATGTAAATATTCTTTTAACTGCTCTTTCTTATCACATTAAAATAACCAACAGAGAGCTTGAGAATTAAGCAAAAGTCTTCCCTCTTAAGTCTTCTCTTCAAAGTCCAATATGGCACCCAATTACTTTTCATTATATTCAAGAAAAAATCGAATTATTTTAAGTTTGATTAATTTAAATTAAATGTTTTTTAATTTCCCCAGCAGGAAGAAATGTTAATCACTAATACCTAAAAACGCAATCATTGCTGGTGACTTTGTTTCTAGGAAAAAAATATTTTTAAGTTTTGTTTCTTCACACAAAAGTTAAAGTCACATATACACACAAACATCTCAGCTGGTCATGTGTTCATGACCTACTCATCCAGACCACTCATACGTGATTTGTTTAAAAGTGTTCCCCCTCTGAAAGTTAGAGAAGGAAATAAGACCCTAGCTTTTTTTTTTTTTTTTTTTTTTTGAGGCAGAGTCTCACTGTGGCCTAGCTTACAGCAACCTTAAACTCCTGAGCTCCAGTGATCCTCCTGCCTCAGCCTCCCAAGTAGCTGGGACTACAGGCGCAAGCCACCACACCTGGCTAATTTTTTGTTTCTATTTTTATTTGACTGGCTAATTTTTTTTTTCTATATTTAGTAAAGACGGGATCTCGCTCTTGCTCAGGCTGGTCTCAAACTCCTGACCTCAAGCAATCCTCCCGCCTTGGCCTCCCAGAGTGCTAGGATTATAGACGTGAGCCACCGCACCCAGCCAAGACCCTAGCTTTTAACCTTGAGGCTAAAACTATGCAGAGTACCATGTTCATCATTTTTTCTGAGGAGTTTCTAGCACATTCTCCAAAGAGGTCCAAGATCCCATAAAGACTGAAAATCATTGCTTTATAATTACTGAAAACCAAGGGACTTTTTATGTTGAATACCACAGACTTTCTTAATTGTCTATATCAGTACTTCCCAATTTTTGATTCAAATACAAATCACCTGGGGACCCTGTTTAAAATGCAAATATGATTCATGTCCAGAGTAGAATTTGAGATTCTGCATTTCTAATAAATTTCAAGGTAACATTATTGCTGCAGGTCCATAGACCACACTGTAAGTGATAGCAAATAAAACATGACACACCCAAATAGGGTTTTCAGAATTCAGAAAATTTCACTCATTAAGAAGGTTCTTATACTGTATTTGTCAATATACCCTAATGTTTTGCAAAGACAGGGCAGTGAACACTTACTGACATTAACTTTTGCCAGACTTGAAATAAACAGCATCTTCTAGATGATAAGTTAAACCACTAACCACTATTTTGAAGTCTGAAGTTGATTTTTGCAGATCTCATACACCATGGAGGCTCTCTGAATTCCCTATTTTTTGTGTTTCTTCCATTTCCCCAATCCATAGACTTAATCTTTAGGAATTTAATAAAATGCTTTCTGTACCCTAAGTGCAGACATAGATAGAAACTGATGATGCTTGCTCCTGGTGATTTAAAAAAAAATGTCATTGTTGCATTTCTTCAACACTGTGAAATGCTGCCTTCTCTTTTTTATCCTAAGGCATATAAAGCCTTATTATAAACAGGTTTAAGAAACAGCTAAAACAAATACATTTTATTATTCTATAATAAAGACAGGATAGAGACAGGACCATTTCTTTCTTATACATTCACTTTATTGTTCTTCTTACCTGCTCATTATGATTGACTTACTCGAGATTATTGATACCTATCTGGAAGTTTTCCTAACATCTGAAACAACACAAAAAATTAAATTAGGCTGGGCATGGTGGCTCACGCCTGTAATCCCAGAACTCTGGGAGGCCGAGGCGGGAGGATTGTTTGAGCTCAGGAGTTCGAGACCAGCCTGAGCAAGAGCGAGACCCTGTCTCTACTAAAAAAAATAGAAAGAAATTGGCTGGACAACTAAAAATATATATATTTATAAAAATTAGTTGGGCATGGTGGCACATGCCTGTAGTCCCAGTTACTTGGGAGGCTGAGGCAGGAAGATCGCTTGAGCCCAGGAGTTTGAGGTTGCTGTGAGCTAGGCTGACACCACAGCACTCTCTAGCCTGGGCAACAGAGTGAGACTCTGTTTCAAAAACAAAAAATTAAACTAACAATTCCCTTGTTACTAATATATATCTTCCATGGCCCAAACAACTTTGTGATCAAAATCTTAAGATTTTGTTTGACTTGGGCCAGACCAGTGGTTCCCGCCTGTAATCCCAGCACTTTGGGAGGTCAAGGTGGGAGGATCGTTTGAGGCCAGAAGTTCAAGACCTGGCAACATAGCGAGACCCTGTCTCTATGAAACATAAAAAAATTAACCAGGGGTGGTGGCATACACCTGTAGTCCCAGCTCCTGGGAGGGGTTAAGGTGGGAGGAACACCTGAGCCCAGGCATTCGCGGCTGTAGGGAGCCATGATCACACCATTGCACTCCAGCCTGGGTGACAGAGCGAGACCCTGTCTCTAAAAAAAGAAAAGGTTTTGTTTGACTGTATGTCAAGCTCCACACTTAATCATTTATTAAGTCTTATTAAATCATTCTCTCTATTGTTTCCTAGAGTTATCTAGGACTTCAAATGGGAAAGAAAATAAACAACTGTACCAGTTTTCTTCCCTCCAGCTCTTACCCAAAACTGCAGACTCCCCTCTGACATCTGAAAAGGAAAAGACAGCAGGGAAGAGGAAGAAAAGCTACCAAAGAAAGGAAATAGTGGTACAAAATGTGTTCTAATATTGCTTATACCACATCGTAAGTGGCTAGCAGGACTAAAGCCATTTAAAAAATCACGTCATATACTGCAAACTGTTAGGAACATGGCCTCTGCCGTCAGACCTCCCTCTACCAGTGTTTCTTAGCGTTCATATGCCTCATTTTCCTTGTCTATAAAATGAAGATAACACTACAAGTTGTCTACCAAATTATCCATCCCTCCTTTTTCTTTATTAATAAAATTACATGTGGTAATCTCCCAGCCTCCCTTGCAACTAGAGGTGACCATATAACATAGTTCTGACCAAAGGGACGTTGATGGAAGTCCTTGAGAAGTCCTTGAGAGATGCCCACTGTCCTTTCTTTCTGTAATGTCTAGAGAAATTACATTATGACTTTGAAAAACAAAAGACATATGCTAAGACTAGTGAATAATGAAGATTGATCCTGTAAGAAAGATGCCAAGAAAAAAAAGAAAGAAAGAAGACAGAATAAGCCTGGGTTCTTGGTGACCTGATTGAGTCACACACTAACACTGGACTGGCCTCCTTATTAAATGGAAGAAGAAAAAAAAAACTCTTGACTTCTTTTAAACTCTTACAGTAGGGTTTTCTATTACATGAAGCACAATCCTGATATACCATTTCACAGTTGTTAAGAACATTATTAAGTGTAATGATGAATATAAAAATGGTTACCGCAACACTCAGCATATCGTGAGCATGCAAACAAGGTTAGTAGTTGTCATTGCTATTAATATTATTATTCCCCATGGCTTCTTCTCCCCATCTCAAGCACAAGCTTTTCCCATTCTACCTTATTTTCACACCCTTCAGCCAAATTGAAGCACTCATTATATTACCTCTGGATTATAATCAACCCACAAAGTACCTTGGATGATGAATTTTTAATTTTTTTTTTTTTTTGAGACAGAGTCTTGCTCTATTGTCCCGGCTAGAGTGCCGTGGTGTCAGCCTAGCTCCCAGCAACCTTGAACTCCTGGGCTCAAGCAATCCTCCTGCCTCAGCCTCCCAGGTAGCTGGGATTATAGGCATGCGCCACCTTGCTGGGCTAATTTTTTCTATATATTTTTAGTTCTCCAGCTAATTTATTTCTATTTTTAGTAGAGACAGGGTCTCACTATTGCTCAGGCTGGTCTCGAACTCCTGACCTCAAGCGATCCTCCTGCCTCAGCCTCCCAGAGTGCTAGAATTACAGGCCCGGCCAATGATGAATTTTTAGATAGGCAGAGAGAAGGGTGGAAGGATTTATCAGTGAGGGAGAACATGGTTGACAGAAGTAGGGAGGTCGGAAAGCAGAGTACAGCAGAAATTCCATGACTTTCTAGAGGATTAGAGGAAGATAAGGTAGAAAGATAGGTTGGAACCAGACTGTCAAGGGTGCTCTGTGACTGGCAAAGGGCAGGCCAAGGAATTTGTAGTACATTTTTCTGTAAATGTTTTTGGCCCCTCCCCCGTATTTTTCAGAATGGAAGTAATATGATTAAAGAAAGTCAGAATACTTGGTTTTTTAATTTACTTGGCAGTGTTATTCAAGTTCTCTGGAATTTCATTTGCTCAACTATAATATGGAGAAGTTAAAGCAGATGCTATCAAAGATCCATGCCAGTTCTAAAGTTCTAAGATTCACTGGAAATTATTAAAATGTCTAACAATATCTAAACTTGAGTTAAGAGCCTCAAATTCAGCCTTGACTTATTCTTCCATTCATTTATTCTTTCTTTCAACAAAGTGAATTTCCTTTATATTGTTTACTTTGCATATGAGCTACTTGCTACTATGGCAAGTCTCATTGCAAGCCAACATAGATTACCCATAAAGATCAGAATAATCTTCCCCAAACACTCCAGGAATCTACAGAAGCAAGCCTTGGCCCAACCTGCTTTCATACCCTTTTGTCAACCAACTCAGGTACCTGCCAACCTCATCTTTCTCCAGTCTTCTTTCTCTGTCCTTCCACGTGATGCTAGGTTTCTAGTTAGGCAGAACATTAATTTATAAATCAAATGTGACATAATAGTACAAATAGTTTAATAGCTAGTAAATATACCATGTTTATTTTAAAAATAGGTTTATTATTTTTCAATTATATTTGTAATGCCAATCGTAAGAGAAAATAAAGGAAATATTGCAAAAGAACAGGAGGTAATAATATCACCATCTAAAGGGAAAAATGTTAACTTTTGGGGATATTTCTTTGCAAGATTTTTAGATGGCTTTCACATAGTTATAATCATTATGAATATGTAATTTGTTTAACTTACAAATACTTTCTGTGTTACTACATTGGCTTTCTATGGAACTAGTTCATAGCTACATAATATTCTAAATTTATCATGAAGTATTTAAGACATACAAAAAATTATAAAGTATAATAGAATGAACATCCATGTTTCCCCATACAGCTTAAGAAACAAAACATTGCCAGTATGATTGACATCCTCTGTGTCATAGTCCTTATTTGCAGCTCCCTCCTTCTCCAACATACGTAACTGCTTTCTGAAAGTTGGTGATCATTCAGCCCACGCATTTCGCTATACTTTTGCCACATATGTATGTAGTAGTAAGTAATATGTAATATTATTTGCAGGTTTCAAACTTTATATAATTAGTATCATGCAGTATATATAGTGTCCTATAGTTGCTTTCATTTCTTTCTCAACATTATGTTTATGCAAGTTGTCCATGTTGATTCATATTTGCCATATCATATTTCATCAAATAAATATATAATAATTTCTCTTGTGTTCTCCTACTGTTCAATATTTAGGTAGTTTGCAACCATAAATACTATTGTGACAAATGTCTTTCTGCATATTTATTATTTTCCTCATTTAGGATTATTCCCCAAGTACAGATCCCAAAAGTGAAATAACCAAAGAGCATGAACATTTGTGAGATTGTTGCACATATTGCCACATTGCTTTCCAAAAAGATTGCACACATTTTATATCATCAGCAGATATATATTAGTTCCTTGTTTTATCACATACTCACCAGGTATGGAGAATACCATTAGTTTTTTCTTTAACTTTGGCTAATTTGCTCAGAAAACAGTGGTATACCGATTTCTGGTGAAGCTGAAATTGAATTACTTTTCCATGTTATCTATTAATCATATTAACTCCTTTGTAATCTGTCTTTCCATGCCTTTTGCCCATCAACACTGTTGGAGACAGTGTTTTATCTCATTTTAATAGTTTTTTATGTAACACTGCATTAACTCTTTGCCAAATTTGCTACAAACTTTTTCCTAGTTTTTTTATACATGGTTTAGTATTGTTTGTTTGTTTGTTTGTTTGAGACAGGCTCTCACGGTAGCATGAGTGCAATGGCACGCAATCATAGCTTACTCAGCCTCGAATGGTTTTCTTTCTTTTATTTATATTTATGTTCTCTTAAGAAAATAATTACCAGGTCATTTAAACTTGAACGGCTAATTATTTTCTTAAGAGAACATAAAAATAAGTGATTAAAGCCTTTCAGATTACATTTTACTAAATTATCTAATGTCAGGAAATTAGCACTCAATTGCTATTTCTTTTTCTTTTTTCTTTTTTTGAGACAGAGTTTTTCTCTGTCACTCAGGCTGGAGTACAGGAGCACAATCAGAGCTCACTATAACCTCAAACTCCTGGGCTCAAGAAATCCTCACCTCAGCCTCCTAAATAGCTGGGACTATAGGCGCACATTACCACCACACCTGACTTCAATTGCTGTTTCTTTAAGAATTTCTTCTACTTTGAGGAATGGCCATTTTCATAATTTTAAAATAAAGGTTTGGCCTTTCAAAATATTCAAGACACAGGTTGAATGAACCAGTGATTCTACTGAGGAGAAGAGTAAAAATAGTCATTTATTACCATTCCTACACCTTCTCTAGTATGAAGAAAGTCCTAGGAATTAGAAGTCTCCTTTGAAGACTTACGGAATTAATGTAGCTCTTGACAGGTTGAAACAACTGTCAATCTAATAGAAAATATTTATAGAACCATTGCTTTATGTTCAGGCCTGAGGCAGATGCTGGAGAACACATCGAGACTGAATAGTGAGTGGTCCTTTTCGATAGAGCAGAAAGGGAAAGAGAATAGTGAGAAATCAAGCTGTAGGTTGCTGAGTCAGGTAGTAAACGATCTTTTATGATCTGCTAAAGAATACGGATTTTGTTCCACAGCAATTGACAGCCTTGAAATATTTTTTCTTTCATTTTGGCCATCCCACAAATCAGTAGGTATCTTTAAAATATACAGACATATTTGGTACTACTTTTGTCATATTTGCAACATCATGAATCTAATTAAATAATAAAATGTCATTGTTAGGTTTATTCCAGGTGGGACCCAAAAAGTATGTATAGGACAGAATGTGATTAATGCAAAACTTAGGCTTGTAAAACAATAGCTGCAGGAGTCTGGGGAGTCCCTGGACTTTGTTAATCTGACAGCTGCAGCCAGCATTCCTTCCCCCTCCCTCCCTGACAGAGACCAAGGCTGTCCCTCCCTAGCTCTCCTGATAAGGACAAGGCCGGAACAGAAGGATGGATGCGACTGGGGCAAAGGGGTTGTAGGAGTTAGTCATTTGAAGAAGAATTTACTACAAACAGCTGTTCTGCGCACTATCCTCTGCTGCACGTACCAGGAAGCAATTCTTCACCTGCCAGTTTGGCCCAGAAACAAAGAACT
>CAUYPO010019772.1:0-17744 GCA_963574435.1 Cheirogaleus major
ATGAATGGGTAAAGAAAATGTGGTATACATACACAACAGAATGCTTTTATTTATTTTTTGTTTGTTTGTTTTGAACCCTGGAACAGAATACTTTTAAACCTCAAAAAAGAAAGAAGTCTTGTCCTTTGTGACAACATGGATGGAATTGAAAAACTTTATGCTAAGCAAAATAAGCCAGGCACAGAAAGACAAATACAGCATTCTCTCACCTACATGTGGAATCTAAAATAATCAAACTTCTGGAAGCAGAGAGTAGAGTGGTGGTTACAGAGGCTCAGGAGTTAGGGGGAATGAGGAGATGATGGCCAAAGGATACAAAATCTCAGACAGGAGGGACATGTTTTTTAGGTTTTTTTCCTGAGATCTTTTTGCACAGCATGGTGAATATAGTTAATAATAGAGTATTATACATTTCAAAATTATTAAGAGAATAAATTTCAAATGTTCTCACTCCCCAAAATGATAAATATTTGAGATGACAAATATGTTAACAGGTTTTATTTAATTATTCCACATTGTATTCATGAATCATAACATCACTTTATACATCATAAATATAAACAGCTATAATTTGTCAATTTGCAATAAAAATAAATTAAAATAAAGATGGATTCTGTACTCAGATGGCAAAAATAAAAAAAGCAGAATTCCAATTAGCAGATATCAACTCAAGCATATGGCCCCTAGTTCAAAAGATTGTAAGTGCATGTGTCTTTTTATAACATGAAAATAACTCATATAAGACATATATAAGTAATTAAAACTTGTTGTTCACTTAAGTGATATTTTCTTAATGAGCAATCCCATCACTTTAGATAAGAGATTTTCAACTCCATTATTCCTTTTTTTTTAATTTCAGCATATTATGGGGGTACAAATATTGTGGTTATGTACATTGCCCATGCCCCCCTCCCCCCTCGAGGCAGAGCCTCAGGCATGACCATCCCCCATACATTGCACATCTCACTCATTATGTTTGTATATACCCATCCCATTCTTTAATGATACTTTCAAACTATATTCCAAACTATATCATAGAGAAACATTCTGTTTTTAGCATTTCCTTATAATTCATTATTCAAACTAGTTTTTACCATAATATGCCCTTCTTCTTCCTTTTTTTGAAATTCAATGACTCAGATTTGTGTGGAAAATCTTGTAGGATAAGTCATTATGAATATGCGATATAATGATTGTATTTTCTTTAAGATCTACACTATTCCTGATGGTAACCAAAATAGTTTTGTCATTAGGCCATGGTGCCATATTTTACCAATCTTTCCTCTAACTAGAGTACTTCTCTCAATAGATAGTTATAGAGTATCATGTCAGTTTTTCTCTTGAGGTTTTTATTTCTTCTTTTGAACAAGACCTGTGTGGGTATTCAGGTGTCAGTTACTACCTGACTCCATTCGGCTGACTGCCATATCATTTTATTCCTTTTCCCTGGAAAGGAAAGTGTTTACTCTATGCTCTATTTCTGAATGTCTAAACTCATTTTATCATACTCAATTTAGCATTGTCTTGGTTAGGACGGTGTATATTTGCATATCTAAAATTATAAAAGAGTCAATAAAAGTGGTGTTCAAGACTACTGGCTCTCCAGCGATAGTGCTCAGTTTTTAATCTACAAACAACCAAATTAACCAAATTCTAGCTGTGCTGATATTTACCAAGGCACCTCTCTGTTCTTCAGATTCCTGTATGGTAAAATGGACATACTGACAACAGCTATTACAGAAAACAATTTTGACACTTTCTAAAAATGTTCCTATGTGTGCTATTACTTCATTAAAATTAATTTATCATAATATTGAAATGATAGCCTGAATTTAAGACAAAAATATCCACCAGTAATGTTAATTGTAATCCATAGGAATAAACTGCAAATTATCTGATCATTTAGGGGACTATTCTCATTAATTCTGTTGACAAATGATGAAGATGTGTTAGTAAACATAGAAAAGAGAAAGAGGAAAGAATCCAGTAACCAAAGCTGGGCTGAATGGTTCTCATAATCATCTTCATAGTTATGTTTATACTGAGGGTACATAAATCTATGTAAGAGAAAGTGATGCCTTTGGCTCATGGTCCAACTTTCATAGGTAATATGCTTGTGCATGTGTGTGTGAATTTTACTTATATTGAAGAAGTATCTTCAATTATTTCTAAATCAATAACAACATATATTTGGAAATAGTCACAAACCTAGTGATTTCCTTTCTTAGAGATCTAAACAGGACTGCATCACTCAAGCTGAAGAGGGTAGGGAATTAGAGATTTTATTCTTCAGCTATTGAATTTACTGATCTGCCCTGCTACTAAAGCATTCTAGAAAATTCATGGTAGCCAAAGACAGGCAAAGAGAGTGCAGGGACCATCTCTTCAAGTTCTCAATTGAAATGTGGAAATATATATCTCACCTATGCTCTTAGAATGTAAGCTAGATATAGTCCTTCAGGTTTTCCAGGGATTGCTACACTCTAGAGTAGTAACAGTGTTTGTATAGAAATACTTCGCGAGGATTCGATGTATGTGGGTCAGAGAGAAAATAAACTCATGTGTCACAGAAGGAATCTCCATTGTCTGAATGAGCTTCTTGAAATTGAAATATTTACTGGAAAATTGAGATTCTTCAATTTAAAATATGTAAATGCCTACATACAAAGCGGTGTGTGTAACTGTGTATAAAAATACCTGATTGGGCTAATATTGTATGTACCATATTTTTTCAATTAACATTATGCATTGAATATTTTCTCATTTTACTAGAAATTTTGAATACATCTTTATTTGTTGCTTCATATTCTGTGATAAGAGATTCCAATGTTTGATTATTCCACTGCAATGAAACATTTAATTTTTGTGAAAGCTCATTATCTATTATTCTGATAAACCTTAGTGTTTTCCACGTTCCAGATATCATGTTAGAGTATCAACATAATATATGGCATAAGACACCCATAGCAACTTCCCTTATAGATTTACAATCTAGCAAGAAATAATTTTTATACACTATATTCTTAGATGTTAAAATTTTAAAATCAAAAGGTGCCGATTATCTGCTCTAATACAATATTACCATTCTTTAGTAATAGAATACATGGTTTTTATGTGATCCTCTGGATACCTTAATTACTTTTGATGTTTGCTGGACACGTTAGAGAATATGTTCATGATTGTAATATATACTTCCTCTGGCCCTTCTTCCTTCCCTCTTGTTGAATACATACATGACTATATTAGCTTATTAACCATTGCATATCATAGGCAACAGGCAAAAGATGGCAGAAAAGAAAAGTAGAAGGAATCAGGTTCTTGATAAACATGCGAAATATAATCACTTTGGACTGTATTTTTGTCTGTTCATTTGTTTTAGGTTTTGCTTTAAAATTTTTAAATTCTACCTCTTATAAGTCAATATTTTTGTTTTGTTTGTTTATTTAATTATTTTATATGCAATTGAACCTAATTTTAGTGAGTATAAAGGATATGGACTTCCATCAACTCATTTGATACATTTATTAAGCCAAATCATTTTTCAGAAAGGTTGCACTAATCAATATCCTAAAAGGTAATATATAAGTGAGAGAGTATTGCCAAAATACTCATTAGCATTAATGATTACTCTTTTAAAATGCTTAGTCATTTTGATAACCAAAAGATTATATCTTATTCATATTTTAATTGGACTTTTAACATTGAAATACAGAATATTTCATGTTAAATGAATAATATATATTTGTTTTTCCTGAAATTATCAGTCAATATCACATTTCTCATTTATCTAGTATAATGAAAATTATTCTTAACAAATTAAATTCCTTCTTTCAATTTTAAAATATTATATACTTCTAACATTGTTGAGACAAATATTTTCCAATTTAGTTAAATTTATTTTGGTTACAATATTTTAGCCATATGTAGGTTCTTGGAACTTTTTTAATGTCACTAACTGTTGGTAATTATGCCTTTGGCTATGAGTAGAAAATGGAAAATGAAAAGTATCTTCCACAATGACAGAATTACATTAACTGACCTCATGGATGCATAGAGGTAGGTAGTTTCAGGGTTTGCCAATTCATTGTTATAATCACTTTGTCAAGGACCTTCTGTCATCCTATCATCAATTTGATGGCTATTAGTCTTCCTTTAATTAAAGTGTATCTATTAAGTATCTACTATGTGCTGTGAACTTTTTTGGGTATTTTTTATTGCTGTAAAATATATAAACATAAAATTAACCACTTAACCACTTTTAAGTATAAAATTCAGTAACATAAACTACATTCACAATGTTGTGCCACCATCAACACTATCAATTCCCATTTTTTAAAATTAATCCAAACAAATGCAGTAATCATTAAGCAATAACTCCCTATTCCCTCACTCACACAACCTGGTAACCTCTAATCTACTTTCTGTCTCTATGAACTTGCCTATTCTAGTTACTTCATATAAGTGAAATCATACAATATTTGTTCCTTTGTGTCTGGCTTATTTCACT
Organism: Cheirogaleus major; assembly: GCA_963574435.1. Lineage (NCBI taxonomy): Eukaryota > Metazoa > Chordata > Mammalia > Primates > Cheirogaleidae > Cheirogaleus > Cheirogaleus major. The sequence goes on from CAUYPO010019772.1 coordinate 4,508, forward strand.
TAGTATAACTTCTTCAAGATTCATGCATGTTACAACATGTATCAGAACTTTATTCTTTGAAATGGCTAAATAAATTTTCATTGTATGCATGATACCAAATTTTCTTTATCTATTAATCTGTTTATGGACTTGGGTTGTTTTCACCTTTAGCTATTGTGAATAATGGTAAAATGAATGTTGGCATATAAGTATCTGTTGTAGTTCCTGCTTTCAATCCCTTTGGGTACATACTCAGAAGTGGAATTGCTAGAACATATGGTAATTCTATTTTTAAATTTTTGCAGAACCACCATACCTTTGCCTTGTAAGCTGTACTTTTCTTTTCCACCAGCATGAACAAGGGTTCTAATTTCTCCATGTCTTTACCAACATTTAGTTTTATTTTTTATAGTATCTCTCTAAGGGGTATGAAGTGATATCTCACTGTGGTTTTTATTTGCATTTCCATAGTTGAGAGTTGTTGAGACTAGAGTTGTTGAGCATCTTTCCATGGGCTTATTGGCCATTTGTATATCTTCTGTGGAGAAATATCTTTACAAGTCATTGAATTATATTTTAATTGCCAAATGTCTGTGATTGCTATTGTTGAGTTGTAGTATTAATGAAATATTCTACATATTAATCCCTTGTAAGTTATATGCTTTGCAAATATTTTCTTTGATTCTGTGTATTGTCTTTTCACTCTCTTGAGTGTCATTTGATGCACAAATATTTTAATTTTGATGATGTCCAATTGATTCATTGTGTGTGTGTGTTTCTACATTATCAGATTTATAAATTACTATTTTATAAAATTATTTATTATTTTATTCCATCTACTTTTATCTGGCTTTGTTTTATCCTCTTATAACAAGTGACATCTTGAAAATTTGGTTATTGTATTTTCATTTCCTCTTTCAAAAAAGTTTAAAGCATTTAAGGCCATTATTCTGACTGAGAATGATAGGTATTTGACTGAGATCCATATATCGTCCTATGTGAATTTCAATTTAATTAAACATTTATTGAACATTGGACTTTCATATATTTTAATAAATATTTTCTGAGAAATTGTATTCATAACTAGACACATAGAAGAAAGCACATTGCACCTAGCTTGGACACTGATTAAACTGGTCCAATATAATAAAAGGTTAGGTATTATTTTTATTCTAGCCTGTTTATCTGTAAAGAGAATAAACTTTACAATGAACTGACAACTATAGTAATCATAGAGTTGTGCCTAAAAGATGATAGTTCTTTGAGACAATTTCCTCTTCTCTAAGGAAGATGACATAGTATGATAGATAAGTCATACCTATTTTGAGGCCATATTTATACAAAATGACAGATGCAAAGCACTTAGCAAAATGTACTTAATTCAGAGTAAACACACTTAAGAAAATTCAACTTTGTGTTTTCCAACTCTCCTTTATATCCTAGCAAGCCTTGTTTATTGGTGCTATGTAATCTTCTATAATCTAGATATTTAGTAAGTGAGGGCAGGTGTGGACTGTGTAAAAGGACAGTGGCTGATTATAAGACGACGAGATCCTAACTAAAATATCTGGAAGAACTTTACACATCACAGACTTAACCCTAGTGACTATACACATTTGGCTTTGACCACAAACCAACTCAGCGGTATTTGATTCTGAGGTGATCCTAGATACCATATACATTCACAACAATGACTCTCAGCAAGTGTCTGGAATTCTTAAATCTGTGTGTTATTGGCAGGGCAGAAGGACACGGTTTTCTCATTATTGATATTTATTCCAAGATTTTTTTTATCATTGAATTTAACATAACATTAATCAAGGCAGTAATTTTTCTATTTTATACACATTGCTCTATTCCTGAGTTTTTAATGTGTCTGGACAATAATAGGAGATGAATAAATGTTTGTTGAATGGATGCTAGTCATTTACTTAATATTACATTTATTAAATATTTGGTTTCTCCTGTCTTTGGAGATCTTGCAATCAAGTCAAGAGAGAACATTTCACATCTGAAAAAAGATACATTATAAGTTCGTTCAAACTTAAGGAAATTAAAGAAGAGTTTTAACCATCATTAATGGAGAATCAGAGTAGGATTTGATCAGTTGTGAGTCTTTTTGTTTAGAAATAGATCGTTACCACAAGACGAGTTCTGTGAGAATATTGACTTTTAAAATTATTGATTTTATAGCACAGGTAAATAGTATTAGATATTAACCTTGTTAGTAAACTTTTTAAAACTTTCCTAGGTTTTTTGAATTATTTGTTTGTAGAACTCACAGATAAAGATACTTTTTCTTGACTCAAATATCAATTTTGTCGTTAAAAAAAATTAAAGACTAATTAATAGATATTTTTTGATATTTTCTTGAAAATACCCAAAAGGTGGTTGCGTATCTCATGGGTCTTGATGCAGTAGACAACTGGGTTGAGAGTAGGAGGAACCAACAAGTACACATAGCCCATGATGACATGAACCACAGGGGGGGCATGCTTCCCAAAGCGGTGAATGATGGACACTCCCAACATGGGGACGTAGACAAGCAGCACAGCACATATGTGGGAAACACAGGTGTTGAGAGCCTTGACTCGTTCTTTGTTGGAGGCAATACCCAGAACTGTCCTAAGGATCTTCACATAGGAGAGCAGGATGAGCACAGAATCAAGCCCAAATGTGATGATAATGACAATGAGACCTAAGAAGCTGTTGATACGGTGGTCAGAGCAGGAAAGTTTAATAATATCTGGGTGCAGGCAGTAGGAGTGGGAAAGTACATTGGCCTCACAAAATTTGAGTTGCTTAATGAGGACAGGGGCTGGAATAAGGACAATGACCGCCCTCAACACAAATCCTATAGAAATTTTCACAACGGTAGCACTGTTCAAAATAGCAGTGTATCTGAGAGGATTAGATATGGCTATGTAGCGGTCAAAAGCCATGAACAGTAGGATACCCGACTCCATCATGGAGAAGATGTGGATAAAGTACATCTGGGCAAGGCATGCGTCGAAGTGTATTTCACGAGCGTTGAACCAGAATATCTTAAGCACTGTAGGCAAGGTGGTGGCACAGAGGCCCAGGTCACTCACTGCCAGCAAGGAAAGAAAGAGGTACATGGGTTCATGAAGTGATTGTTCCACCCATATTACTACCAATATGGTGCTGTTGCCCATGATGGAAATTAGGTATAAAACACAGAAGAAGATGGAGATCTGAGGATGATAATTTTCCAAACCAGAGAAACCAGAAAGCAGTAAAGGTTGGAAATTACTGGTGTTGAAAAGCATCATATAGACGTGTTGAAGTACTAAATTTTTATCCTTAAAATAACAAACAATAAGTTGTTACATCATCATTATAATAATCAAAATGTTATCTTCTTTTTCTATATTTGTTCTATCCACCTTATCCTGCTTATTTACAATCACATTTTATAATCAACTTATATATTATCTATTGCTGTTTACTGAGTCAGGAATTGGTTCTAGAAACGTTGAATAAAAACACAAGTCGCAATTTCTATTTTTGGATATGTGATCCTTCTTAATAAAGTTATCTTGCGTAATGGACATATATCAACCCACATACTTAAGATACTGACAAAGAAACATTTTTTTATTTATCTTTTTCTATATTTCCATTGAATCATACGTGAAGAAAAAAATACTAAGTCAGTTAGCACAAACTCCAAAATAATATCAGTGAAATTCATCAATAAACAGGGATTATAAAAAAATCGGTGAACAAACTATAGCTGTATTTCAAATATGTAGAAGAGAACAAACTAATGAATGCAAAGGAAAAAATTAAGAAGAAATATAAACAATAATATCATTTTATTGCATATATTTATATATCTATTTATAAAATCTTATTTATTTGACAATATGGGGAAATTCTAAGTCATCAAATATGTTTTAAATATCCTATGATATTCAGCATGATTGTACCATGAATAAATAATCTAATATTTTTATTTATGGATGAAAATGCATAAGGAAGAATACAATAACAAATGGCCATCTCTCCTTGGGGAAACAAAATCATTTTTGAAAATTAAGAAAAATATATTTAAATTAATGGAAGAATATCACAAATCTTGAAGTTGTGTTCATGTTCATGGATTGAAATGACTTTCTTTTTAATTTTTTTCCACATTCTAAACTACTTGATCAAGTTTTTTTGTTTTGTTTTGTATGTATGTTTGTCTCACTTACCTGAAAAACCTTAACCTTTCATGAAACTAAATATCCATCTTCTCCAGATGTATCTGCTGCACACTATGGCAAAGAAATCTCATTACCTGGCAAATTCACCAAACTCAGCCTTCAGAGCAAACCCAGTGTTTTTGTTTTAGTTTATTTTTTTACTTTGTGCAAATACTAATAAAAATTCTTAACTACTCTCAAAATTCTACCCTTCATCCTTCTCTGATCTCTTGCTGGTTGCTTTGGTACACACTTCAAAGAGTTAATAGAGGGAAAGAAAGGAGCTACAAAAACATTTGTACCCCTGTAATATGCTGAAATAAAAAAAAGAAAAAAAAAAAGAAAAGGAACTACAACTTTAGTCCATTAATTCTACTGCCCACTCAAATCACTCAAATCATATTTTCTTCTCTGTTGGTGTATAAGTGGCTAAGCGGACAACTCCCAAACATAATTAAAAATTGAGAGCATGACAGGGTAAATCTAAAGTTCATCTAAAATTATCAAAAATATTACTACATAATTTTGAATTAAAGCTTAATGTGGCAGAGTTGTCTTTTCAATGTTAATTCATATTACAATACTTGAACAATAAAACAGCAGACTCTTGGACCAAAAATAAGCAGAATAGATGGAACAAATTAGTTATTCCTGAATGCAACCATAGTTGGAAATTATAGAATATATTCATACATACTACAGGGAACATCAACACCGAAATAAAGTAGAGAATAAGAGACAGCAGAAAATCTACCTAATATTTACATAAAATTCATTCAGGTTACACAGTTGGTCAAGTGAATTTCACATAAAGAACTAAATTAAATATAAAATTTAAATAATTAAAATGTTTTTGAATATAATAGCAATGAAAAATCATAAAAAATTATATAGAGGTATCTGACATAAAAAGCAAACAATCCTCTGCTAGAAATTATATAGATGGTTCTTTCACATTAAGATGGGAAGAGATTAGTCATGTTGTAATCACCCTTAGCCAACTTATAAGTTTATTTAATACAATAAAAATAAAAGAAGAAATAACTTTCTGCAGCATTTAAGAAGAATTTTCTTTATCAATAATTTTTTAAAAATATAAAACACTGTTCCATTCTGACAGTGATAATTGTAAGCATAAACTCAATGAGTATACTCCAGTAACAATAACCATATAATCTGACACTGAATTGTTTTAAATTTTATCGCCCTAGTTAGTTTAAGGATGTCTTTAGAGAAAATTAAAAGTACCTTAAGCAGTGTATTTTCCCATGTTTGTCCAAGGGCAATAAAAGGAGCAGTGAGGTTATGAGGAGATCACTCCCTCAAATCATCTTTTAAGTAACCTTCAGTGGCAAGAGTCCTATGTGTTAGTATATATTTATCACGGGTGTGTGTGCGTGTCTGTGTTAGAGAGAGAGGCAGTTTAGGCATTACTTAGTCAACAAAGTCTTTAAACAATCTCTTAGGGCCTGCATGTCACAAAGGAACCATGCCAAATGGCCGAGGATTTATATAATTGGGATCCCAAATCCTTTGTTTCAAGGAATAATATGAAATAAGTTTCCCAAGTGGGAGAGGTTATAATTGTTCATTTGGAATAAGAGCTGAAGAGCTGCTCAAATTTTTCAAATTCCTAGAGACTATATGTATATCAATACAACAATTAAGATTGGTGTGTAATATATTTTTATCACTGACTTGGAGATATGGAGGTTATTTTAATATTAAACAGGATAGCTAAATATCTTTTTGAAATAAGTAATTATGAAATAAGTAATTCCCAACTGACCCTTTCTCTTGTTTTAGGTAACTTATTTTCTCCTTTCAAAAAGGCAATAATAATAAAAAACAACAACCCTCTTTTCAGTCTTTTCTTTTCTCTATATCTCAATGCCATCTTCAGTTTCTGAGGGAAAAATGTAAATAACCCTTCCCTTTTTTATGAAGAATTTTTATCTCAACTCTGCCATCCAAGCCATTCTAAGACTCTGCCTTCCTAGACCCACTTAAAATTGTTCTCCCAAACAAAAAATAGGAATCACCAATTTTAGTAATATGAAGAACTTGCACAAATAAATCAATTTAATTATTTTTCTAACTTTTTGTAAGTGACTTTTAAAATCCTAATTCATATTCTTAGATTAGACTTCAACCTGTTTAATTCCCAAAGAAACAATGAACAAATATAAGAGAATAGAATTATTGAATTAATAGAGAAAAATACGGAATTCTAAAAAATAAGAAATATAGAACAATTCAAAAAGAACAGAAAAATAAACATAGAATACAAAATGGTAGAAACAAATCCAAACACATGAACTTACTTTAAATGTAAAAGGCTACAGTTATAAGTCTGATTTAAAAAAATAACCATATACTGTTTACAAGATGCACAGGAATAGAAATGGCCAACATGTTCTTGAAAAGTTGCTCACCACCATTAGCCATCAGGGAAATGCAAATCAAAACCATTCTTAGTATTACCTCATATTTGTTAGCCTAACTATTATAAAAATGATGAGAAAAAAATATTGGTGAGAGTGTGGAGAAAAGTGAACACTTTTGGTAGAAATGTATATTGGTGCAGACATTATGGAAATCAGTATGGAGGTTCCTAAAGAAATTAAAAATAGGACTACCATATGATCCAGCAATTCCTCTTCTAGGAATATATAGAGATAGAGAATAAACCAATTACCAGGGTCAGGGTAGAGTGGAATAAATGAGATGTAGGTTAAAGTATACAAAGTAGCAACTATGTAGGATGAATAAGTTGAAAGAGCCAATGTACAGCATAAGGAATATAGTTAATAATAGTGTATTGTGTTCAGCAATTTTGCTAAATGAGTAGCTTATAGCTGCTCTTGCCTGGGCTGGGGGTTGTAGCAAGAGAGGGCAGGGAATGGATAACTATGTGAGATGAGCTATATATTAATTTGTTCCAGTATAGTAACTATTTTACCATATATTATGTATTTTATAACGTTACGTTATATGCCTTACATAAGAATAATAAAATTTGTTTAAAAAATAGAGATGCTCAAAGTAAAAGAATGACAAAAGTTACTAATATATAAGTATTTATTGAAATAAGGCTCACATAGTTTCACTAATAACAGACAAAATAATATTTAGGCTATTATATTTAATAACATTACTAGAGATAACAAAGGCTATTGCTTTTGAAAGAAATTCTGATTAACCAAAAGGTGATAATTTTTTAACTTGTAGGCAATTAATAATCATTTCAAAACATTAAAAATGCATACAGGTGTGGCAATAAAGAAAACCCCAATGAAAACAAACATATGCTATTTTTTCATAACCTGCTATAATAAGGTTATTAACCATCAACACTTGCCTTTGGTAGAGAATCAAAGGCTGTCTTGGAAGCAGGACAGCTTTATGCTAAATAAAATGAGAAGACTTCAGATATTCTCTGATTGGAGGTTTGTAGTATGGAGAAACTGGAAGTGGTTACTTACAAGCAGGGATTCTTATGTGCTTGGTTAGGGGAGAATATTTGGCTCTGGTTGGTCCCATTATGGAAACCACAAGGGGGTTCTGGTCTAGGTTTGGTTGCTCTTGGCACAGAATGACCAATTGCTGAGACAATGAGGATCGCCAAGGAGGAAAGGAAATTTTGATAAGAAAGACATCTTGTCTAGAGAACCGGAGAAGTAGTCTCAATTTTTTCTCCCTTGGCTTTTTAAAGAGGGGAAATGAACTGGGGCTACGTGCTTTGGGGCAGGTTGTGGCAAATGGTGAGTCTTGGCATTGGGAAGTCTGTGCAGGGGTCTTTGGAGTCTCAACTCCTTTGTCCTGCAGAAATTTTGCTATTTCTGTGAAAGGACCCAAAAGGTGGAGTGGTTAGTTAAAAGTTACAGGCTTCTGGTCACCAAACTCTACCAGCCTGAGAATCTAGAACTTGATAGGGAGAGGATTATAATAAAATAAGTTTCACTGAAATTTGTTCATAGAGCCAGTTACAGTCTTCTGTACACGTGGGTTCGAAAAGATAAAAGTTGGCAGTTGTTGACCTAGTTCTGATCATTTTGAGCCAATTGCTGCAGAAGTTGTAGGTTTGCTTAAAGGTTTCTTATGTGGATCAGAGTTCTGTTGCTATATATGGTCTGTCCTTTGTCCATTTGCATATTCAGTATCTCACAGAGACAGAACTATAAAGAGAAATAGAAATCTGTAATAATAATTGGAGGTTTTAGTGATTTCTTTCATTAAGTGATGAAACAAAATGGTAAAATTAGTAAAGGATAAAGAAAGTTTAAAAACAGGATTATCAAATAGACTTAATGGATATAGAGTAAATTATAGATCATGACCAAAGAATATACATTATTTTTTGCAAGCATATATTGAACATTTACAGAAATTAATTATATATCATGCCATGATTTCAAAAAATTTCAGCAGACTGAAATCATATAGACTATGTCTTCTTAACACAATGGAGGTAAATTAAAAATTGAAGAAAGAGTTATATGAAAGATTTCCACATGATTTGAAATATAAGAATAACACTTTTTTGTAATTTTTTTTTCCTCTTTAAAGTCTGGGTCTTGCTCTGTTGCCCAGGTTGAATTTCAGTGGCCTGATCATAGCTCATCGTAACCTCAAATTCCTGGCTCAAGCAATCTTTCCTCAGCCTCCAGAGTAACTGGGACTACAGGTGAGTGCCACCATGCCTGGCTAATTATTTTTGTTTGTTTGTTTGTTTGCAGAGACAGGGTCTCTCTATGTTGCCCAGACTCAAACTTTTGGCCTTTTGATTCTATCACCTCAGCCTTCCAAAGTGCTGGGATTATAGGTGTGAGTCACTACATGTGGCCAGAATAACATTTCTTAATTACTCATGAATCAAAGGGGAAAAATCACAAAGAACGGAATGAGAACTTTTTAGAATATAGTTAAAGTTACACTTAGACAGAAATCAAAGATTTAAATACATATAATGGACAAGAATATAGGTTATAAATTAAAGGACTATACACACATCTCAAAGATATAGAAAATTATATCTTAAGAGAAAAGAGGGAATAATGATGAAAAAAGCAAATAAGGATAAATAAAAAGCAAACACATGCACACACATATATACACACAATTTAGATGATCAAAACTTGGCAAATGTACACAGTATCTGTGCTTAGGAGCTTAAATTATAGGGATGGCACAAATGGTTGTATTTCTTGTAATATATAGACATTCCTGATATAATAACATTTAATAACTAATGAGAGAACTAAAATTGAAGTGATGCAGACGGGTAGCAGAGACCAGATTATAAAGGCACTTGCTGGTCGTTTTGCCTACATATTATCAGTTATAATCCACAGAAATTTACTACTTTGCATAGCAAAGAATGTGGACTTTATTTCAGGCATGATTCATTTTGAATTTTGGTTATATATAATCTTTAAGAAAACAAAACATGAAGCCAAAGAGATCTGGATTCAGATCCTTATTTTACCATTTATTAGCTGTAAAATTTACAAAAAATTATGTAATCTATCAGTATCTCTGTTTTTTCAAGTTTAGTGTTTTTTCTCCCTCCTCAAGGTTGTTTTAAAGATCAGTAGGAGAAGGGATTCTGAACACTAAGACTAGGGCCTAGCAAATGATAGCCTCTCATTACAAGAACATAAAACTCAGCCCTGGAGTGGAGAAAAGTATCCAGTCTGGAGACAATGGGGCTGGAGGAAAATGGTGGGGGGGAGGGGGAAGGGGAGAACATCAGGAAGTCAGAGAAACAACAAGTGTCATGTCATAAGCCATATAGGTCATATTAAGGGATCTGGGTTATTGCATGAAATGGAAAACCATTGGAGGTCTTGAGCACATAATGACAGCATCTATATTAAATTTTAGTAGGATACTCTGGCTGTCATCCAGGTAGTAAATTGAAATCTGTGGGAATTGAGAAAGACCTAAAGAGAAACACGAGTTAGTAGGATATTACAATAACTCAAAATAGAAATAATGATGGTTTGGATAAGATTGGTTGAAATAAGTTTGCATGAGTAATTTAATTTTAGATATATTTTAGAGCCATAGCCAACAAGATTGGTGAACAGATGACATGTAAAATTTGATAGAAAGACAGGAGTCAAGGATAACATTTAGGTAAAATAAAATGCAGATATCTTCCTGGAAAAGTAAAATGCCTCAGGCTTCTATCTTTTCCCTTATCATTCTCTGAGGTATATCCCCATTTTATGACCTGAACATTTATCGGAGAATATCCTAATTGCCCTTGCAGGCTATGCACTTACAGAAAAAAAAAAAAAAAAAAAAGAACACATATTGCTTTTCCACTGCTACTCTTGCTTTCCCTATGCTGGTTTCCTGGGAACCAGAGAGAAATTAACAATTAGTTGACCAAAACTAAAATTAAATAAGAAATACATACATAAATACATATATATATTTAAAAATTAGATCACTATAACCACTGCAGAATAAATATTATTTTTAAATGGACATGCAATTGTTTAGAAAAATGATCACATGATTTGAAGTATGCTCTCTGATATAATGCAATTAAACTAGTTGTCAATGATGATATGATAGCTATAGAATTTCCCAAACATTTGGAAATTAAACAACATACCCCTAGGTGATGCATGGCTCAATGAAACACTGCCAGGAAGATGGACATGGGCTGGTGCAGGCTGTATTTTGCAGAGATGATGATCAGTAAAACTGTATTTCCCAGAAGAACCACCAAGTGCATTACAAAGAAGGAAAATTCAATCCAAAATTGCACAAGCTCTAGTCCAGTGATGCCAATCAGCACCACTGTTCAGGGGTCCAGATATGACATTGGTGCCATGGAAAAGTTAGGATGTTTCTGCTTATCATTGATTCTCATACTTACAGAAAGAGAATAAGAATGTAAAGTGCAAAGGACACATATCACTTTTATTCAGGCAGAATTAGCATTGAAGAAATAAGTTCAGTGTTTTGGATGACAGTTTGACTAGATTGTCCAGAGGTTCTAGGCCACACACCAGGATAACAGTAAAAAACAACCCTACAAAATCATTACCACAGCCATATACAAAAATAAGAAATAGGAAAGTTTCAGAGTTTGTGACTTAGCTATTGTGGAGATGGAAATTATGACTCTGAGCACACTGATCTTGTATCATCCCTGGGTTCTAGGCTGGGCTGTCTGAAAAGTCATCATTAGGCTTTTCTACTTTATTTACTACTCTATGCCAGCCCAGTTTTGCTATAAATGCAAATTCCTCCTGAGACCCTGGGGACCCAGAAAAGATCCTGTTTCTGTTGCCTCATGTGAATTAGTACATAGTCCTACAAGAGCTTTTCTCTCAATCACACTGCTCCTTGTCTAAGGCAGTAGGATATTTATCCTCGAGTCTTTGGCATTGATTCTCAAATGAGGTTTGGTAGGAGAGAATCAGCTGTCTTGTATTCAATCATTCTATCATCAAAATATTGAATAAAATCATTGTTGACAGGACTCTAAGTGTGGCTCTTAGAAGAGATTTGAAGAAGGTTGTTTGGTTTCAGAGGCAGCCACGGATGGTTAGTTCTCTAAAGTTGCCATAATCAAACACCTTTTCAAGATAAAAATAACAACAAAAACAAACACTCAACAAAATAGGAATAGAAGGAAACTTTCTTAAATGGAAATAGGGAATATATGAAAAACACACAGCTAATAACACCCTTAGTGATCTAAGACTAAAATTATCCCCCTAAGATCATAAAGAAGACATGGATGTCCTCTCTCATAGCTTCTATCCAACATTTTAATGGTGGTTTTATCCAAGACAGTTAAGCAAGAAAAATAAATAAAAGGCATAAATATTGCAAAGGAAATAGAAAACTATCTCTATTTGTAGGTATCATAATCTTGTGTATAGAAAATCCTAATGAAACCACAACAAATATCCACTAGAGCTAATGAAAAATTCAGCAAAGTTTTGGGTTACAAGACTAACATACAAAAATAAATTTGTATTTCTATAGATAAGGAATGAGGAATTTGAAATTAAATTAAGAAAACAATTTCACTTGCAATAGCATCAAAATATACACTAATTAGGAAATCCCACTAAAATAAGTACCAGATTCGTACACTTAAAATATATAAAACTTTCTTAGAAGAAATTTAAAAAGAGCTAAATAATTGGAAAGACATTGGTGTTTATGGATTAGAAGATTTAATATTGTCAAAATAGTAATAATCCCCAATTGTATCTACAGATACAAGGTAATCTCTGTCAATATCACAGATGATTGATTTTTCTTCCCCAGAAAATAACTTTCCCAGAAAGTTAATTTTAGAATTAATTTGGAAATGCAAGAGTCTCAGAATAACTCATACAATTTCAAAAAATAAAACAAAAAAGTTGGGAGACTTATATTTCTCAATTTCAAAACTTACTACAAAGCTGCCACAATCAAGAAAATGTGGTACTGGCCTAAGAGTAGACACACAAATTGATGGAATAGAAATAAAATCACTAAATAACAACTTCATCCATGGTAAAATAATAATTTTTTTTTACTTTTACTGATTAACTAATTAGTTTGTTATTAAAACACAATGATTGTAAACATGTCTGGGATTCATGCAAGATTTTGATACATACATACAAAGTGTAATAATCAAATCGAGGTAATAGGGATATCCATCACCTCAAACATGGGATGGTGCTGCCAATTTGCTAGATGTCTGTGGACCATCGCGTGGGTACAGGGATGCCCTCCAAATGCCAAGGGATCTAGAAGGCTTGTTAGTAAAAGGCCATAAGACTCACTGTGGTAAGAAAGGTCGCTGAGCAGAGACAACAGTGAATGTGCTGCTGTTATGGGCTATGAGAGTGGCCACGGAAGCACAGATAGCTGCTGAGGTAAATGTAGAAAAGTCAGAGGAAGAATTACAGTTAGAAAGGAATATGAGAAGTTCCACATCTGTGTTAGTGTCTGCTTTGGTAGGTAAGGTTACAATTCTGGAGGCTCAGTTAGAAACCCTAGCTTGCCATTTCATATAGCCA
>CAUYPO010019773.1:0-14665 GCA_963574435.1 Cheirogaleus major
CTGCTGAAGAATGTCTAAGACATCCCTGGTTGACACAGAGCAGTGTTCAAGATCCTTCTTTCAAGGTGAAAGAGGCATTAGAAGAACCAAATGCCCTTCAAGAAGGTGATTCTGTGCCTGAAATTAATTCTGACAAACCAGAAACTGAGGACTCAATTGTAACAGAGGAGTTAAGTGTCGTCACTTCATATACTTTAGGACAATGCAGACAGTCTGAAAAAGAGAAAACGGAGCAAAAGGCCATTTCCAAACAATTTAAATTTGAGGAACCTTTGCTACAAGAAATTCCGGGAGAATTTATCTACTGAGCAGTATTTCCCTTTACAACTTTTAAGATTTCTACATTGAATTGAAAATGTTAATATTATTTATGGACCCCTGGCCAAATGGTACATGTACTGAAAGTGGATAACCAGGTGTCACTTACACAAACAAAAACAACTTTGTCAAACTTGTGGAGTTAGATGAATCAAGTCAGATTTATAAAGTTACCAACCAGGAGATTTAACACGTACGGTTATCTGTTTCAATGTTATTTTGAAGAAGGGAGATGTTTGTACCTTTTAATCCTACATCCTGTTTTTCCAGAATGAGAATTTGTGTGCAAAGGTATTATTTATATTCACTTTCTTTAAAAAATCCAAGTAAAAGTGCCAAAACTAAAAAAAAAAATTTTAAAAACCCACAAAAACAAATGAAAAAACCAGCACATACTCAAACTCTAATCCAGTGTGTCTATTCAGTAGGTTCTGGGCTAGAATCCCATATTTTCTCTGCCCAGAAGAACCCTGTTACTGTTCTGCCTCATTCAACATCAGAATAAACAATAATACCCAAGGTGTGTTTGTTTGGGTAAAATCACCATTCTGTGTCCCTAAGTTATGTAATGTGAAGTTCCTACTCACTGTTCTCAGGGAAACAAGAAGTTGGTAAAACCCTAAATGAAAATGATAGATGTGTTGGGAAAGTAAAACGGTTTGAGCAGTGCCTTGGTTCTGAGGCTAGGGAGGGGAGAAAGAGAGATAATTTCTATTCCATTCATAACTACTCTGAGAAATATGTATTTGTAAATTCCATTTGTAGAGGAAAACTCACAAAATACACTTGCAAGATATCTGCTTTTCCATTTCAAAGAAAAATGTCTACATGCTGAGTCAAGGTGGGCCCTGCCAATTTCTCAGCCTCTGTGTCTCCCTTGTTATAACTGGATGCCACTTGATGTCCTGCCTACTTCCTCCACCCCACACCCATTCCTCCCATTGTACTCTTATCTCCTCTTTCAGGAGCCTCCTGATGCTGTATCTGTTTCCCTCGTACAACTGGAAGGCCCAAGAGGGCAGGCAAGGGTTATGTTTGGATGTTTAACTCTGAATCGCCACAATTCAGCAGAGTGCCTGGCACAGAGGATGCATTCAGTGAACATTTGCTGAATATAAATGAATAAACACATGTGGACACACAGTTCACCTCTGTGTCGGATACCAAGCTGGACCTTGAACAGGAAGACTTAGCCTCTGCCCGACTTCCCAGGCCAAACTAGACACAGCGTGGCAAATTCACACGTCCTCAGTGTACTCATCAGGCCAGTGCCCCTGGGACAGCAGGAGCCCCCACGCTCGAGCAAGGGACACGTAAGCTGAGGTCTGAAGGAGCTGTGGAAATTTTAGCCGGATGTCGAGGAGGGAAAAGAGGTTCCAGGCATGGAGAATACCTTATGGAAAGTTCCAAAGGAGAAAAGGGTGTGGCAATTCAGAGCCAGCATCTGAGGGCTCTAGTGCTGACCATGGTTTCCAATTTGTTCCTCAGTTTTCTTTGTTGCTAATTAGTATTATAATTTGCTGCTACTGACAATGACACTGAACATTTATTTAGTGTTTCTGTGTGTAAGAAGCTGTGCAAAAAAGCAAATAATTGCTACATTATTTAATTTTCATAACAGACATTGTAAATACTTCTTTACACATGGGGAAAACAAGGGTTAGAGCCGTTGAGTAATGTAAGCAAAATCACACAGCTAGTAAGTGGCAGGCTAGAATTTGCATCCAGACAATCTGACTCCAGAACCAAGGTGCTACATCGCCTCCCCAATATATTTCCTCCATAATAGGTGTTTGCTCTCCGAGTTGCCTTTCTCCCTGCCCTCTCCATCCCTCGAACTGGGAATGAACTGCTGGGTATAGTTGGCTCCTTGAAAGATTCCCGCCTCTCTGGGGCCTACCCTGCAACTTGTAGCTAATAGGCTCACATCCCCATTGCTGGGGAAATACCAGGGAGAATGGGCCTCTCCACCCTGGTCTAGCTTATGGTTCACATCCTGAGCTGTTTCCCTTAACTTGCTTCCTACCTGTCTTCTCCCCACATTCCTGCCCCCTAGACTCCTAACCCCTGGGTTCACTGCCCATTTGTAGACATATCTGCCCTTCAGACCTGACACATGACCACGTTGCATTGGATCATCTATGGATAGCTCGTATTGATTATGGTTTGTACTCACTCCTCTCGTGGTCTCTGACTTCTTTGAGTAAACACCTTACCAGAGAATCCCATCCTCTGAACTCTACCTGCTAGGACAGGCCTCCGTGAAGATGTCCATGCCAGTGGGGGCCTAGACCTCAGACCTTGGTCTGTGTCCCTGGCACTGAGAAGCAACATACAAGCTAGAAACCACTTAGCTTTGGATTTCTTTTACTTCAGAGAGAGATTCTTTCTACATACCTCACTTTTATTTTTTAAATCAGTTTTGATACTTTCTGTGAATCTGGTGATAAAGAGAATCTCTTCCCACTGTGTCTGAAGCTGGGAGGATATGAGCCTGGAGCCTCGGGGTTCCAGCACACGGAGCTGGACTACCAGCGACTGAAGTCAACACCAACAAAGAAGAGATAGAACTGCCATGTCAGAGACCAAATATCCCCCAGCCAGTACCACTCTGTGGCTCACCTCCGGGATTATGGAATGATGCTCGCTGGAGCTAGGCAACGTGTTAACCCTGTCCCAGCCCCTCAGTTATGTGAACCAATACATCCCTCCCCTCACCACGTTTTGTCTTTTGCTTAGCTCATTTTGAGTTGGATTTCACTCACTGCTATCAAAAGGTTCCTGACAAATGGGAGACAAATAAACATAATATGTATACAAAGTGAGATAAGCACTAGGAAGAAGAAACACAGCATGCTTTTGAGGATGTACAACAGGAGGCCTGACCTGTTCATAGGGGTCAGGGTGGGCTGCCCTGAGGAAACACCACCTGATGGAAAAGCTAGAGGAGGAACAGTTAGCTAGGAAATGAGAGCAGGGAGAAAGGGTGGTCCAGGTAGAGTTGCTAAGGGCCCGTCTTGAGGTGAGAAAAGAACTCAGTGCCCTTGTGAAAGTAAAAGAAAGCCAAAGTGAATGTAATATTTGCGAATGCAAATGAGAGGGAGATCTGGACCCACAAGCTAGAGGCAGGCAGGGGCCAGACCACACAGTCAACAGCACTGTAATCACGGAGTTTCTAGACTATTCCGTGATGGACACAAAGTATCCATCAGAGACATAACTTGGTGGCAAATGTAGGAGTGGTGGTGCCAGGCAGCAGGGATATTTTAAAAACTGTCATCAACCCTTCCAGCCTGAGGCTTTAGCCTCCTAACTGGTCTTCCCACAACTGCTCTTGCCTCCTTAACCAATTTCCCCCAGCTGCCCAGAGAGAAAGGGACATATGCCATGCTGCTCCTCTAGGTCAATGGCTTCTCCCTGCTCTTAGGAAAAAGTCTGCAGATGTTCACGTGGTTTCCAAGACCCTCCAGGATCTGGCCTCCACCCACTCTACGCCTTTGATTCTTGCCTCTCTCCTCCACGTCTCCGCATCTGCCATATTGATATTGCTTTGTGCCTGTGTTAGACTCTTGTGCATCACTCAGCTTCAGTCCCTGTGCACAGTCTTTTCCTGGCTGATGCCTACTGAACCTTTAGGCCTCCACTTAAATGGCCCTCATACCTGACCTCACCCTGAAGACCAAGTTGGGCCCCCTCTAGTTTATTCTCATAGCCCCTGCTCTCCTCACTGGTGTCATGCCTCATTTACTGTCTGTGAACCTGTGTGCTCCAGGGTCCTGTTCTATAGGGCCAAGCAGTAGCGCCAGGAACACAGGAAGCACACAGCAACTACTGTCACACTTCTGTTGTTATTCTGTGTGCTGGTGGAGGGAGGGCAAGAGGAAGTTAGAGGAAGAAAGCTTTTTACAACAGTTCTATGTGCTGTTCACGGAGTCTAGTTTCTTATCATCAAGAAGAAAGTGCGTGAACAAAGAATATTGAGAATGAATTCTTCTGAAGGGAAGGACAGAGGCCATTTCTTGGAGGCCTTCCAATACTAAAATGCTGCGGCTCTCCTTGACTCCAGGCCCTAATTGTGTCCCTGCCACATTTTTATGATGTTTTTATGACTACTGAGTTTAGGTGGTTAGCACATCATGCCAGATGATAAGAGCACAGGCATTAAGAGGCAGACAATTCAGTTCAACACACGTGGACTGGCCACATTAGGTTCAGAACAAGAAGAGTCCCCTTCCTCACAACCTCACAGTCTGGTGTAGGTGACAGACACATACACAGGCCATCTCCATTTAATGGGTAAATTGTAAGAAAAGTATGCAGAGTGCTACAGAGGCAACCACCACTTTGTCCTTGGGAAATATGAATAATAACCTCTTTCAGAGCCCCAGTTGTCTCGGCTTTAAATTGGGGCCAAAAGTTCCTACTGCCAAAGGATTTCTTTGAGAACTAAATGAGATAACATTTTTAAAACACATAACGCCGTGTTTTACACACAGGAGGTACTCAATAAATGGTATCCATTAGATTATCTAAAAAGGCCAAAACCAGAGTTCTTGTTCTACCTGTGCTGGTTAAATTTGTGTGATTCTCTCACCACAAACTGAAATTTCACATAACCCTGTGCACTGCAGTAATCGCAACAATAACCCACTATAATCCTTGGCCTTGTTCACAGGAGAGGCTGGATAAGAAATGATGACGACATTAACACAAATTCACGAGTGCTTCTTGAAAAATGCCTCAGGGAACATTCTGTGCTGACAGCAGGCCGGGACCATTGTTTTAATATGTGAAGAACGAAATGTGCACATTAACTATCACTGTAACTTCTTCCCCCATCCTCAGCTCACTTCTGTCTGCTAGCCCACTTTCTATCTATTGCCAGTGCTATCTCTGGCCTGCTGTTCCAACAATAATAATTCTTCTACCCCCTCTACTCAGAAATCTCAGAGATAACCTTTGAACCAGAATCAGACACACAATTATGTTCTAGGTTTCAAGTACTAAGTGGTCTTTACCTTTTCCCCTGTCTACCATAGTTCTTTAAAGATCTTCTCTCTCTTTTCTAAATTAATATATAATAGTTGTACATATTTTGGGGGTACATGTGATATTTTGATACATGTATATACTGTGTAATGATCAGATCAGAGTGATTGGGACATCCATCACCACAAATATTTATCTTTTCTTCATGTTAGGAGCACTCTAATTCTTCTCTTCTAGTTATTTTAAAATATACAATAAATTATTGTTAACTATACTCTTCTCACTCTTTTGCCCATGTCAGCCTTCTCATGACTTTGTCCAAAGTTCCCGCTCAGGATAGCTTGCATGGAACTGGTCTCCAAGGTTGCATGATTCAAATGCCACTGCTGAAATTCCTCCAGAAGTCTTCCATGTGCTGTCTTAGGGATCCCTTATTTTAGACTAGGAAATTGACTACCCAAATGCAAGTGATATTTGCTTGGCTTTTTCTTATTGATGAGAATTAACTATTCTAGAGAAACATTGGCTTAAAGAAATGCTAATTGATTTGTTTTAAGCATTTGTTAGGAACTTTTTTCTCAGTTCTTTTGTCTCCTCATATTTCATTATTGAGATAATCATCTGTCGGATCACCATTACCAATGGATGCTCCTTACTTCTAGAAGTCATCGCTTATGAGTATGAGATCACTGCTGGGGGAATATACCAAGAGACTTAGTCATCATTTGGCATATGGTGATTAACATCAACATGCTTAAAAACTGATGCTGTCTGGGCATGGTGGCTCACACCTGTAATCCTAGCACTCTGGGAGGCCGAGGCAGGAGGATCGCTCAAGGTCAGAAGTTCAAAACCAGCCTGAGCAAGAGTGAGACCCCTATCTCTACTAAAAATAGAAATAAATTATCTGGACAACTAAAAATATATATATATATATAAAATTAGCTTGGCATGGTGGCACATGCCTGTAGTCCCAGCTACTCAGGAGGCTGAGGCAGGAGGATCACTTGAGCCCAGGAGTTTGAGGTTGCTGTGAGCTAGGCTGATACCATGGCATTCTAGCCTGGGCAGCAGAGCGAGACTCTGTCTCAAAACAAAACAAAAACTGGGGTGCTATTTCATTAGCTTTATAAACATTTGGGTTATAGTACACTTGTCATTATATCGTGTGTTCCTATGTATCTGCCATGAACCCCTCAGGATATCTGAAATGTGGGCTACAGAAAAAGTCAAATCATTGCTCTGGTAGGCAGAATTCTAAAAATGACCCCCAGTGACCCTCACCCAAAGGGAAGAACCAAGAGCCTGGATGGGAAAAGCCAAGACCCTAGAGAATGAAGCATAGAGTCAGGGAGAATTATTCCCAAGTTTTGAAACCCAATGGAGTTGCCCCAGTTGGCTGTGCTTTGGACTGTTCACTTCTTTGTACCTTCTTTTTGAACTGAAATGCCTGTAACTGTTATCTTATGCCTGTTCCACATTGTATGCTGAGAGTGTGGGGCAGGTAATTTGTCTCTTTAGTTTCATAGACCCATAAATAGATAGGAATTGTGCTCAGAATTAATTATACACAGGAGCCTCATCAACACCTGATTTTGGTGATGACATTTTGGACATTTGAGCTGATGATATTTAGATGAGATTTTAGACTTTGAACTGATCCTACAGAGAAAAGACCCTTGGAAACCTTTGAAGAGGGTGCATGTATTTTGAATGTGGGACAGATGTGGATCATTTGGGGTCAGGAGGTAGACTGCAGCAGTCAGAATTCTATCCCAGTGACCCTCAACCTTGTACAATTATCTCCCTTTTGAGTGTGGGAGGAACCTATAAATATAATGAAACATTACCCCCGTGAGTAGGCTATGTTATATGTCAAAAGGGAGATTATCCAGTTAGGTCTACTTAATCTAATTACAGGAGCCCTTTAGCAATGAAGAGTTTTCTCTGGCTGGTGGCAGCAACAGAAGACAGAGGAATTCAAAGCACGAAGAAGATTCAATTTAAGGGAGATTCTCCTGCTGACCTCCAAAGATTCTGTTACTGCTGCTTTGGAGACGGCCTTTGAGAAGGAATGGCCTCCAGGGGTGAAGCATGGTTCCCAGCTGACAGTCAGCAAGCAACCTGAGCTTGGAAACAGATTGATTCTTCCTTAGTTGAGCCTCCAGTGGAGAATGCAGCCAGCTGACACTTGGATTTCAGCCTTGTGCGATTCTGAGCAGGGAGCCTGCACTGCTATGCCAGACTCTGACGGACAGAACTGTGAACTAACAAATGGAGATCATTTTAAGCCACTAAGTTTGTGGTCATTTATTATACAGCAAGAGAAAACTAATACAATTTCTAAATATTTATTGACTATGTTCAATGTAAATATTTCATGTTATAAGTGAAGTCCATTACTATTCAAATCAATTGCTCATTGTCCTATTAGTTATGGTGATTCAACCAACAGTTCATATATCCATGCTTTAAAACTCTATCAAATCAAACATTTTATTTCTCTTGAACCCCCAAGGAAAATTCTAGCTCATTATATAAATCACAGCAATGGAAATGAAATAAATCAGCGTTTCATAGGCAATAAGTTTCATGAGGGACTTCGGTGATAATAGAACCGAGCAGGCCAAGAATGGTTGGTGCGGGCAGAAGAGGAGCTGGCAGGCACTGCGAGTCCTGTAGGTGCGGGAGGCCAAGAGAAGATGCAGCCTAAGACGACTGGGATTCAGGACTCAGCCTCTAGACAAGAGGTCTAGGAAACAGATTCCGGGCACTAGCAACAGGCGGGGACTTGAAGCTGGGCCACATCAGACTCATGTTGAAAGATTAGCCTTGAAAGGAGGAACATATAACCCACCTGGCAGGGGGTTCAACAGGTAGAAATTTAAATAATTCCTTTTCCAATAGAGTAATGGTTTTTAAAGCATGGTTCCTATATCAGCAGTATCACCATCACCTGGAAACTTGTTGGAAACCCATAGATTCTTGAGCCCTATGTGAGATCTAAGGAATTAGAAACTCTTTGGGGTGGGGCTCAGCAAGCTGTGTTTTAACACACTTTCTGGGTCATTTTGATCCACAATGAAGTGTGAGAACCACAGCAACAGCGCTTTTGCCCTTTCCTTCCAAGGATAAGCATCCTGAGATCCGTAGAGCCAAGTCATCAGCCTAGATACGGCTTCCTCTATTCTCACACCAGAGCCTTTCTGTCTGGACATATGGGAGGGAGCAACAGTCTCAACATGCTGCTCATCTTGCTTTCCCTCGTAGGTATGTCGTGATCAGTATTGTGATACAAAAGAAGAAACGCAAAGCAATGAGAGGGCTCTATGGTAATCTTCACCCTCGAGATCTCTCACATGAAAAGCAAAAAGATTTTAGAATACAGGTGTTTATGTCATTTTTCTGAATAAGGACAATTGTGCAATAAAAATGAACTAAATAAATAAAACCCTAAACTGAAATCATATATATCAGGAGTGTTTTGAGGGAGAGATATAGGGTTTTTGCCTATTTTGAGTCAGTAAACATCTACTCCAGTTATCATCCAAGTATTATCTTTTTAAAAAGTTTTTTCAGAAATAGAATTTCATAACATACTTTTATTATGTCTCCTTGACTTTTTCCTAGTTTATTTTCCAACTTGTAATCCAGAATCTAATTGCAGCTTTTATCATTATTCCTACACCTATGTCTTCATGTATTATTATCAGTTTTCAACTGGCCATGTGGCATTAAAATATTTTCAGAACTAAAACATAACTGAAGCTCATCTGTGACTTATAATATTATTCCCTGTATATTAATTAAGAAGTTATTACCATGATCTTTTAAAATCTTTTTAAAAAAACATACAGACAAGAATAGATACTAAGAGAAACTTAGGACAGTCAAAAGATGTTTTAAGAAATAAACACTGAAATTTTTTTAAACTAAGAATGTTAACTGGGATTTGATTGCCAAAATATAACTCTGGAATGACTGAAACATAGGATAGAAATTCCCTTTTTATCTTTTGTACCAGGATGAAGGATATGGCCAGTCTAAGACTACCCTCTTTTAAGCAAATATTTTTCTGCTATTGTTGGGGAATTCCCAGTCTAACTTCCTTAAATCAGCAAAGAGAACTATAGAACTTTCTCATTGTGGACCATTAATAGAAACTGCAATATTTTGCTCTCTTTTTATTAAAGTATCATCACCTTATTGATTTTAATTTTGAATTTTGAAATACAACATTACATATAAAAGGCAGGTGTGCATTTTATATTGTTGCACTTTGCATTGAAAAGAAAACCAAAATGACAGCCCCTGACATTCAGAAGCTCACCTTACACTAGGCCATGTTATTCTCCTATTAGACATAAATCATCTCATAGAACATCAACCTTGGACAATGTTACTCTAAGGCCATGATAAAATGAGACAAAATAAGGCTTCTTTATAATTTTGTCTATGCATAGAAAAAAAAAAAAACAAAGTCAGTGTGCCACCCATAGAATATAAAACATCCTCTCTCTTGGCCAAAAGAATTGACTGCTACTTATTAACCACTTACAATTTTATCTTCATTCTAATCTCCCCTCCCTATAGATAAGACTTACTGAGCTATCCAATCATAGAATTGTTCTTGCTTTTTTATAGCCTGCAATCTAGAACAAACCTTCACTATCTTAGACCCAATCCCAAATTACCTACCAAAGCCTGACCCCATAATAGGTTCTTTTCACGCCCTTTCACTGAGGTGCTCCATGGTCTCCTACGGGGTATGGTCTCCCTCTCTGCAATGAGTGGTAAACTCATCTTGTTCGCTTGCAGGTGTGCTTTTGATGGTCAGCTGTGCACTATTTTAATTTTAGAAAATGAAAGTCTGTTTCATGTGGATGCCTATAATCCTTTAATACAAATTATTATATGAAACTTGAATAGCTTGAATGGATATGCAAAGCGAATTAATGATCAATCCAGAAGCTCATCTAATAGTTCAATGTTCTGTGCTAATTCACTTCGCAATTACTTTGCAATATGTTAAATCTCTTGAGAAGTCAGACAGCATCAACTATTTGGTTTATAAATGACTTATATATATAATGTGCTTACTTATTATACACATTATTACTTAATATAATTATTTATATGCTTAGATTTGGTAAATTTAGAAATAGTTATTAAAAAAAGGAAAGAAAACTCCATACCTTACTAATATTCAAAAGCTACAAAATAAAAAAAAAATGCTTAGATGACTTTGACCAAGAAGATTCTAATAGCCTCTATCATTGGGCACTTATATACCAGTATTATACTAAATGTTTTACAGAATTTAACTCATCTAAACCTTGATAAATTTGATGTATCTGTAAGTAACAAAATGTTCAATTAAAGTGGTTTAAATAATGAAATTTACCATCTCACATAGTTCAGTGAGGTCATTGGCTCAGTGACGTCACAAGGACTCTTCTGCTTACCAACTTTCTGTAGCTATCCTCAGTGTGTCTGTCGCCCATGGCGTCTCCTTTTCACGTTGCAGGTTGGCTAGAGCAGTACCAGGTTTCACACGACCATATATCTTGAAAGCAGATTTCTAGCATCCTTTTATTAGAGAGGAAATGTTCCTCCCACTGATTTCTCGCCTTGGATCCCATTGGCCAGGACTCGGTCATGTGTTCAGGCCCTCGCTGCAAGGGCAGCTGAGATCATGAGGATCTGTGATTTTCAGCTGCCGCGACTGGGGGTGGGCTCTATGGGCAAGGAAGAAGGAGGGAAGGAAGGGTCACTGTTAGGTAGGAAGCCGACAACATTATTCACAGGTGCTATCATCACCATCATTTTACAAAGGAGAAAACTGAAGCTTATGGAAGTTAACTAACTTGCCAACAATTACTCAGCTAGAACACGTGGCACCAGAATTTAAATCCAGCTCTCCAGAACTCCAAACCCCAAACACTTTAAAGGCTTAGACTCCAAGTCAAATGGACCCAGTTTTATGTCTCAACTCTGCCTCTTTTTGTTGGTGACCTTGCTTCCTCCTTTGTAAAAAGAAATTATTGTACTACCTATTTCATTGGAATAAGGTGTAAATTAAATAGGTAATGCATATGTATATATACAGCACTGAGCACAGTGCCGGGCCCTGTTATCATCATCAGTCAGCAGCAGCAACGATATCACCCCCTCCCCTGAGCATGCCACCCACTGGGTGAAATTTCTAGGTCGTTGTTCAGAGTTCAAGTGCTCCTCTCCCATCTCTTGTAACACCTGGTATATGAAGTTTACTCTGTCACTATGGCCATCCTCCTACTTGGCTTTTGTCTTTCACTCATCTGAATGTTCCTTGAGGGAAGGAATCATGTCTTACTTATCCATGTTCAGCCTCTTGCACAATGTATGGTGCATAGTACAGTATGTGCTCAATAAAAGATTTTGAATGAAGGTATAGATGAGGGTAGGATTAGCTCTAGACTCCAACAATCAGGAGCTAGGAATTCTACTTCTCAAGCTTAGAAAAATCATCAGTTTCTGGAAAAACATTTAATTACAAGTATTTTATACACAAATATATAAATCACAGGCTTAGTATAAAATAAAAACCACATATTTCCAAAATTATTTTTTATTGTCCCCAAATTCCAAAGTGAAAGGCTACTAGTATCTAAATCTTCCCTTTTCATTTTAAACCTTAATGTACTTTCATTGATTAAAATTTATAGTAAGGTGTCACCAACTTTTCAGACCAAAATAGTTCATTGTCCAAGTCTCCAGTTTATGGGTATTATAAAATTACAAAATTCAGGAATAGCATTTAAAAACTCAGCAATAAAATGCTTCTTGGAATAAGTAGAAAAGGCATTCTAGACACATTTCAAATAAAACCAAATTTAAAAGATACATTCATTTCTTAAAGTGATTCCAAGTTCTCAAATTTCCCTGTGTCTGAGAGAAGTAAATATAACTCCTTGGCACAGGATTAGTAGCAGACAGTTGATAAAACGCTCACCCTGAGAGCATATAAACACACTATGGGAAGCAGATGCTGCTCTATGTGAAATAGATACTTCAGCAGCAGTAAAAACAGGGCAGACACATTGGCATCCTCATCTACTCCTCATCCACGTCACAATCGTGGAATTAGCCTCTTTTGGTCCTTGCTGATTTATAGGTGGCTAAAACTTCTTTTTGATAGTGAAATTATAACAATAAATGATTTCTCTTTTTTTATGTTGCTTTGCTTTATTTTAAAAGAAGTATGCAGTAGTCATGCTACTGGCAAATAATAAAATTGTCCGATGATTACTTTTCTTTCTAAATATACACATTTAATTTCCCTATTGTGATTCTTTAAAAAAATGTCTACAGCCACCATTTTTAAAGCTATGTTTTTATATATCAGTCATTCATTAATAAAAGCATGATTTTAATAAGAATTCCATTAGGCAGGGCAGCTATGTCATAAATAAAATTAAGAAAACATTCAGCATTTGTAGGCTGCTCTGATTTTGGATAATATTGTATTTGTTAACCACTAATATACCCCCTATGCTTGTTATTCAACTACAACCTTGTTATGGAAGCTAATTTTTAAGAATTTCATTATTTAGATTATAAAATAATCCTGCTTCTTGTAGAAAAGTTAGAAAATACAAAACAAAAAGAAAAAATATAATTGTACAATCCAACCCTTGTAGATGGCTAATACCAACATTTTGGTTTACTGCCTTCCTGTCTTTTTTCAAAGTATTCATAATATATACAACTCAACTTTTAAAAACAAATCCAAGCCATGCTAAATGTATTTTTACTTTCTTCTTTATTATAACTGGAATTTTTATGTCAATAAATATGTATGAAAAGAAAAATTTTGAATCACTGAAAGGCATTTCAAAATAAGGATTACCATAATTTAGCCAAGCCTCCACCAATGTATGTTTACATCATTTCTAATTTTTATTGTTATAAAAACATTATAATAAGAACTGGTATACAATGTTTTCTTCATGTCGCTAATTTCCTTGCTTTGGAAGAGAATTATTAGAATGTGAATTTTTAAGGCTCGGAATACATATTTTTAAATTATAAACGTTTACTATTCACTTTAGAGACATAACTACAATATAGTGTCAAAATTTTTTGCTCGAGTCCTAAAGTAAAATTTATTGCTGCACTAGTGCATGGCCTGCTTTAAACACTTGACACACATGATGCATACAAAAGCTCAGCATTTTTGTTAAAAGCTCCCAGGGATGTCACATCTGTGTTGCTCTCTGGCATAAGATTTTCTTAGATGGGAAGACAGCATCACAAGGATACCAAATCTCCTTTAGCTAAGCCATAAATAAAATGCAGTCCTAACAAAAGGATTTTTATAGCAATATAAGCATATTTCATATTAATATATTAAAATTAATATTTCACATTCATATGCAATAGTAAACAAGCAAATACAGGAGCAGAAAATCCTGCAAATGAGGAGTCATAAGGGTGGACTAGCTTTATCAGATAATAAAGCATATTATATAGCTACAGTAATTAAAACAATATAATAATGATGCATAGATAGATTGACAGATTAACAGAAAAGACTAGATATGTGTATAATATATGTACATATGTGCATGTGTTATTGATTACAGATGGATAAAGAACTGACAAGGAGCTGGTATCATTAAATGGCTTTGAGAATGGACATGGGATTGTATCATTGTACCCTTTGAATTTTGAAGCATTTGAAGGTATTATCTATTTTTAAAAATTAAATAGAACTAAAGTAAATGTTTTATTAAATCAGTTGAGTAGGCCCTTATAACCACACACACACACACACACACACACACACACACACAAAATATTAATAGCTTTGGTTCCAATGAGGCAGCCCAAAGAAGGAAAGAAATATCCCAGCAAAAAGCTAATAAAATAACCAGAACCTGTCATTCCCGTAAGTCCCCAGTTGTTAGGTAGTGTCTATTATCTACTCTCCATGCCAACCATGTAGCAGAGCATTAACCAGGGCCAGGATTTCCCTGGTGGCTGAAATCAGGCCCAGAACTGCCCTCACCTCCCTCTCCTCACTTGCCAGCAACGGAGACGCTTCTACAGCACACACTTAGACTGACCAGTGATGAATGGCTGGGAGACTTCCAGTTCTTCTGCAAATATAAAGCTCAGTGAAACAAAGGCAGTATTGGAGTTGCTGGATCAGTGATTACAACTCCTTATGTCACCTCCCCTTTGGAGTGCCAGCCCCTGCGTTCTCTCTCAGCTGCGCCCCAGCGCCTGGGTGCCTGGCTCACCAGCTGCCCAGCCGTGACTAGGAGGCTACCATAAGGAAGAGCTCATCTTTACAGAGATTCTTTCTTTTCTC